>VWZP01001461.1:156853-168291 GCA_013396995.1 Dicaeum eximium | reverse complement strand
GCACCCAACCTGGATTCCTGCACTCAGCCAGAATTCCTGCATCCCACCGGGTCCTGCACATCCAGGTGCTCCCTGCCTGGCCATGCTGGAACCGGGGCAAGTGGAGGCTGGACATCAATTATTTCTGCTTTTCAATAATTTTTGTATTTCTCTTTCCCTTCAGGACTCCTAAGTGCAGTGTTCTACACAAAAATCTGACATTTAGACACCACCAATGTACGTTTTAGGTGAACTGAGCTTTCTCACACAGGCAGTGGAGTTTCTCTTGGAGGTGCAGAAGAAAGGGCTGAGCTCACCTGGAAGTGAATTTTCACTGAAGGGCTGGAACTGGCTACACTGTAACAATTCACTAATTTGGAAAGCCAAAGTTGCTGAAACAAGCTCCTCTGGAAACAAAAACATTTTCGAGTTATTTGTTTATTTGGTGTCATGTTTATATTTTTACTGATAGAAAGTGACCGGGGGAGTGAAGAGCAGCAGGTCCTGGCAGGATATTCACCAGCAAGGGAACTGAAAATGCTTCTTTCCACTTTCACAATGTAAATATTTGCTTTGTGCCTCTGCTGCTGCCGGAGGCAGCTGGGAGCCCAAGGAGCACCACCCAAAGAAATCAGAAATCAACAGGAGGCCTCAGAGGCTGGAACCCCTCTGGGAGCCTGAGACTGAGTGGGACGGCCACGAGTACAGGGTCACTGGGATGGGGTCCCTGGGATGGGGTTCCCTTGGATTTGGGGTCTCTGGGATGGGGTGTCCAAGGATTTGGGTTCTCTGGAATGGGGTTCCCCACGATTTGGGTTGCTGGGACGGGGTTCCCCAGGATTTGAGTTCTCTGGAATGGGGTTCCCCAGGATTTGGGTTGCTGGGATGGGGTTCCCTTGGATTTGGGGTCTCTGGGATGGGGTTCCCTTGGATTTGGGGTCTCTGGGACAGCGTTCCCCAGGATTTCGGTTGCTGGGACGGGGTTCCCTTGGATTTGGGGTCTCTGGGATGGGGTTCCCTTGGATTTGGGTTCTCTGGGATGGGGTTCCCCAGGATTTGGGTTCTCTGGGACGGGGTTCCCCAGGATTTGGGTTCTCTGGGACGGGGTTCCCCAGGATTGGGGTCCCTCGGGAGTGTCCCTGCAGGGAGGCAGGGGCTGGCCTGGCCCAGCACCGGGGGATCCCCCACAGCTGGGGCACAGCTGGAGCCAGGGCTGGGTTCCAGGGGTGAGCAGCGTTCATTCACTGAGCAGCTCTGGGCTGTCACCGTGGGGAGCAGCCCCACCTGTGCTCCCTGCCCGGGCTCTCCCAGGCTGCTGCAAAATCCAGTTTTGCCTTTCCTGGTGTCACACAGAAGTTTCCTCTGCCAGCTGTGGGTTCATTGCCTTCCTGGTGCAGAAGGCTTCATTTTGTGTTGAAAGGTAACATGGGAAAACTGAATTATTGCTAAACTGAAAATACCTGCAAGATGTGCCTCAGAATCCCAGATCAGTTTGGGTTTTAGGGATCTCAAATCCCACCCAGTGCCACCCCTGCCATGGCAGGGACACCTCCCACTGTCCCAGGCTGCTCCAGCCCCAGTGTCCAACCTGGCCTTGGGCACTGCCAGGGATCCAGGGGCAGCCACAGCTGCTCTGGGAATTCTGTGCCAGGGCCTGCCCACCCTCACACTCCTGCACATTCAGTCTAAAAAAAACATTACAGGCACTATTAAAATGTAATTTATCAGGCTCTGGTTGTAAGAGTTACAAGAGTTGAAATCAAGGAGCAAAGATAACTCTGAGCCTGGGAACCTTTGGTGCTCAGCACAGCAGAGCCCGAGTGCCACCCCTGGGGCAGGGACACGAGCTGGGACAGCTCCAGGGTGGCGTGTCACACCTGCCAGGCTGCTGCCTATCCATAGAAATATGGATAAACATAAAGCTGTGTTTGGATCATCCTCATGTACACACTGGTTTGATCCAGCTGTAGGAATTCTAGCATTTACATGTGAGTTTGATTTAAAAAGTAAAGAGAAAAAACTCGATCCCTTCCCAAAACATCACCACCAATAACAACAACAAAACAAAACAAAAAAAAAAACCCTCAAACCTCTAGTCCCCCCCCACAAAACAAAGAAAAACCCCATCAAAACCCCCAAAATCCCAACCCTAAATTAAGCTGATTACTCAGTAGCATGCACTTCAGGGGTTTATTTCTCCCTGTGCATGGAAAACATTTTATTCCATCGAATCCTGGACACCTCCCTGGCAGAAGCTGCTGTTGGATGGGTAAATCCCTCCCCTGTCAGAGAGCTGCTGCCTCCCCAGGACAGGAGCTGGCACACTGGGTGGGAGCAGCCTGGGAAGGTCTCCCAGGAGCCAGGAACATTGCTCTGAGACACAGGGACCGTGTGACAGTGTGAAAGGGAGATTCTCCTAAATCTGACCAGCTCCAGTTCACTTTGTTACAGGAAAACACGACTGACACAAAGCAAATTTCCTCCTGATTTGTGTTTGGGGTTTTTTTTTCCTTGCATTTTCAAGTGTTTGCCTTCTCTACAGTCACTGAAGCTGTGTGGTGAGACATTTTATTTACATGGAGAGAATAAGCTAATTATCCTTCCTTATACATTTCTAAACAATCCATCAATTTTAATTGGATTATATAAGAATTGGACTGCGAGATGCCAGGCACAGCCCAGCAGATGAAATGCTGGCTCCTTCAGAGAGCCCAGCTCCTCCACAGAGCCCCAGGAAAATGCAGAGTAAAGAAGCAGCACAGGATAATGCGGGATGAGAACACCCCACTACAAACCAGTACTGCCAAGGGATTGTTTCCAGGCTTCCAAGTAACTCTCTGTTTTCATTCCCTGCTCCCAGAACTGTCATATTCCTGGTTTGGACAGCATTGTATTTGAGAAACACTGTTTTTTGTTTGTTTGTTTTGGGTTTTGGTTTGTTTTTTTGTTTGTTTGTTTGGGGTTTTTCTTGGTTGGTTGGTTGGTTGATTCGTTGGTTGGTTGGTTGGGGTTTTTTGTTGTGGTTTGTTGTTGTTGTTGTTTTGGGGTTTTTTTTTCCTTTCTTTTTGTCAATCATCACGCAGGAAAAGCATCTCTTGACTCTCCTCAATCTCTCCATTAGGATTGTTCCCCCTGCTCTGAGTTATTCCCTTCCTGTTTGTTTCTGAGACAATTTGCTCACTGTTTGACCATTCACCCAAAACTCTCAGGACTCCTTGCTCACCTGGGGCTTTTCTCCCTGGCTCTCTCCACTTGCAGGAGGTTTTGCAGCTTCTGAGGCTCATCCAAGGCTCCAGAATGTTCTGTGGGGACTCTGCTCCGCTCCCGGAGAAACCACAGTCCCTTACAGCATCTACCTTTCCAAACATCCCCCAATTTATTCCCTCTTCCTCGCTTAGGAGAGAGTCTGAGCTGGGAGGCGCCTGCAGAGCTCGCCCAGCCCCAGTGCTGGGTCCCTCCAGGGCTGAGCAGAAGCTCCAGCGTTGTTTTACCCTGTCCAAACCCCTCTGCACCAGGGACGGGCATCGCCCACCCCGCAGGACCCTGCTCCAGCTCAGAGCCATTGCCCCTTTGCTTTCCAAACAGCTGCAAAAGAAATATTTTACAGAGCAAATATCCACGCTGGGAAAACGCAGCTGCACTTTTTGGGCTGGGGACAGGGGAGGAAATGCCTTGTTTTGGTCGCTGTGCCTGGCCCAGTCTGAGCCAGCTGCTCTCTGCCTGGACTTGTCCTTCACAGACATTCCAGGCTGTCCTGAGGAAAGGTGTCCCTGTGTCTGTTTTAAAATCCCCTCCTGCAGAGGCCTGGCAGGTCTGCACTGCCTTCCCAGGCTGCTGTGTGCTGGTCAGCAGCTGCAATAATTTGGTGATATATTAAAATGTCTTGTAAACCAATTTGCAGCAGGTGAATGATTGCTCTGCTCCAAAGCCTTCCATTTTCCTTCCTTATTTTTCAGAGCAGATACTTATTATAGTACAGGTTATTAAGCATCAAAGGTTTACCTTGTCTTGAGACGATTTAGCTTCTGTTAGAGGGCTATAAATGCTTTATTGGGCATGGTTCTGAATAAATATTCCACTGTAGATGAGATCAGGGCTCGTGTGCTGGAAGTTCCAGAGCTGCTGGAGCAGGGCCTTGTTTGCCACCCTCGGAGCCCAGGTGAGACCTGGTGGAGCTCTCAGCGACCTCTCCTGATGACCTTGTCATGGGGACAGCCCTACCTCTCCTTGTCACACCAGGGCCACCTTCCAGAGGACTCTGCTGGTCTCAGCTGTGTGACACAGCCAGAACCAGCTCACACGGGTCACCTCTGGCTGCCAGGCGGAGATGGAGAGGCCTGGGATGGCTCAGGCAGGGCCAGCCCGGGGATGAGCCCCCACCCTGGAGCCCCCCGAGCTGGGGGTGCCTGGGGCAGGGCAGTGAGCCTGAGCCAGCCTGTGACTCCTGTCCCCAAGTGCCACATCCACAGGGCTTTGAAATCCCCCCAGGGATGGGGACTCCAGCCCTGCCCTGGCAGCTCTGTAGGGCTGGGCAGCCTTTCCAGGAGGAATTTCCCCAAAATCCACCCTGAGCTCTCCTGGCCCAGCCTGAGGCCGTTCCCTCCCCTCCTGTCCCTGTTCCCTGGGAGCAGAGCCCGACCCCCCCGGCTGTCCCCTCCTGGCAGGAGCTGTGCAGAGCCACAAGGGCCCCCTGAGCCTCCTTTGCTCCAGGGGAGCACAGAGGAGCTCAGTGAGAAGCCTGAGGTGTGGCACAGGCTGTGAAGGGCTCTCCCAGGAGCTCTGTGTCCCTGACCTGCCCTGCAGATCTGCCCTGGGGACGTGTCGGGTGCCCCACGGCTCTCCCCAGCGAGGCTCTGCTGCAAACAGATCCACGAACCCAAAACCTGCTCTGTGTGCCTGGCACCACAGAAACACCTCCTCACAGCCAGGAGAAGGGCAGCAGTGCTAGGGGACAGAGCTGTGGGATGGAGATATGGGACCAAGCTGTGGAATGGAGATTTAGGACCGAGCTGTGGGACAGAGCTGTGGGACAGAGCTGTGGGATGGAGATTTAGGACCGAGCTGTGGGACAGAGCTGTGGGACAGAGCTGTGGGATGGAGATTTAGGACCGAGCTGTGGGACAGAGCTGTGGGACAGAGCTGTGGGATGGAGATTTAGGACAGAGCTGTGGGACAGAGCTGTGGGACTGAGCTGTGGAATGAAGATTTAGGACAGAGCTGTGGGATGGAGATTTAGGACAGAGCTGTGGGACAGAGATGTGGGACTGAGCTGTGGGATGAAGATTTAGGACAGAGCTGTGGGATGGAGATTTAGGACAGAGTTGTGGGACAGAGCTATGGGACAGAGCTGTGGGATGGAGATTTAGGACAGAGATACGGGACAGAGCTGTGGGGTAGTGCCACAGGATGGTGCCATGACAGCCCCTCCACCACACGCCCCGTGAGTCCTGGCTGGGCTCGGGATGAGGGCTCTGAGGCACGAGGGGATGAATTTTCCTGCTGCTGCTCCACCTGGAGCACTCATGAAAGGCTCTCAGCTCTGCCACGCTGAGCAGGGCCGGGCTGGGGGTGGGGGCCTGCTCCTTCCCAACTTCAAGGATTAGGTAGGATTAGTTTAGCTCCAGTGTTTTGTGAACCATCCTGGTGTTTAACTCACACCCGGTGGCTGAGCTGAATCCACCAAGGGCTTTTCCAGGGCTCTGCTGGCTGTGGCTGCTGTTCTGCTCCATTCTCGGGACATTGAGGAGTTCTGTGCAGCTGCCATGCAGCAGGGATCCACTGGAATGACGCCAGAAAAGCTTCCAAGCCCTGAAAGGCAGTGCCTGAATACTGACAAGTCTGAAATCTTGCCCAGCATGAGCCAGCACCGTGTTTTCCTTGGTCTGTGCCCCTAAAGGATGCTGGGCTGGCAGCAGCCAGGCCGTGGCAGGGCAGGCCCTGGGCTATCAGGGCTCACAGACTCAGCCCAAACAAGGCCCAGCTCCCAGAGCTGGGTAGGGCTCATTTCCCAGGCAATCTAAACTAATCCATGGTGTTCCTGCCTCTGCCTGGTGTTCCTGCCCCCATGCCAGCCTTGCCTCCTCCTGCTGGCTCTGGCACACCGAGCTCTGCCCAGAGAGCTAGGGATGGGCACGTTTGGGGTGGCATCCTGGGCCCCCCTGGCACCCTGTGCCCCCCTGGCACGAGCCCCACCACAGAGGGGCAGCACCAATCCCAGTTTGGACCCATTTGGGCTTCTGGCATGAAACCCCAGGGCTGTGGCTCTGACATCCTCATTCCTGCAGCCCCAGCACCGGGGATCTGTGGCAACCAGGAAAATAGGTCACTCCTTGCTCCAGGAGCTGGTGTTTGAGAACACAGCTGGGAGAACAGAATAGAGTGCAGAAGNAAGTCTGAAATCTTGCCCAGCATGAGCCAGCACCGTGTTTTCCTTGGTCTGTGCCCCTAAAGGATGCTGGGCTGGCAGCAGCCAGGCCGTGGCAGGGCAGGCCCTGGGCTATCAGGGCTCACAGACTCAGCCCAAACAAGGCCCAGCTCCCAGAGCTGGGTAGGGCTCATTTCCCAGGCAATCTAAACTAATCCATGGTGTTCCTGCCTCTGCCTGGTGTTCCTGCCCCCATGCCAGCCTTGCCTCCTCCTGCTGGCTCTGGCACACCGAGCTCTGCCCAGAGAGCTAGGGATGGGCACGTTTGGGGTGGCACCCTGGGCCCCCCTGGCACGAGCCCCACCACAGAGGGGCAGCACCAATCCCAGTTTGGACCCATTTGGGCTTCTGGCATGAAACCCCAGGGCTGTGGCTCTGACATCCTCATTCCTGCAGCCCCAGCACCGGGGATCTGTGGCAACCAGGAAAATAGGTCACTCCTTGCTCCAGGAGCTGGTGTTTGAGAACACAGCTGGGAGAACAGAATAGAGTGCAGAAGAGGGAGGGAGGGGAATGAGACCAGCAGGATGAGGCACTGTGGGCCCCTTATCAGCTGGTGATTTCCCCTGCTGTGTTATTTCTGCATAAACCTGAGCACAGTGATGCTCACAGCACAGATACATCCTGGTCCGTGTGAGCCAGAAGCAGACAAACCACAGGGAGGAATTGTGGCCTGTGTGGCACTGGGAATGGGGCTCAGGGCTGAGTGGGGTTCAGCTGGATAGGCTGAGGTCTCTTCCAGCCTCACTGGTTCTGTGATTCAGTGATTCCGTGATTCTCTGTGATTGTGTGATTCTGTGTGATTCTGTGTGATTCTGTGTGATTGTGTGATTCTGTGTGATTCTCTGTGATTGTGTGATTCTGTGTGATTCTGTGAGTGTGATTCTGTGTGATTCTGTGTGATTCTGTGTGATTCTGTGTGATTCTGTGTGATTCTGTGTGATTCTGTGTGATTCTGTGTGATTCTGTGTGATTCTGTGTGATTCTGTGTGATTCTGTGTGATTCTGTGTGATTCTGTGTGATTCTGTGTGATTCTGTGTGATTCTGTGTGATTCTGTGTGATTCTGTGTGATTCTGTGTGATTCTGTGTGATTCTGTGTGATTCTGTGTGATTCTGTGTGATTCTGTGTGATTCTGTGTGATTCTGTGTGATTCTGTGTGATTCTGTGTGATTCTGTGTGATTCTGTGTGATTCTGTGTGATTCTGTGTGATTCTGTGTGATTCTGTGTGATTCTGTGTGATTCTGTGTGATTCTGTGTGATTCTGTGTGATTCTGTGTGATTCTGTGTGATTCTGTGTGATTCTGTGTGATTCTGTGTGATTCTGTGTGATTCTGTGTGATTCTGTGTGATTCTGTGTGATTCTGTGTGATTCTGTGTGATTCTGTGTGATTCTGTGTGATTCTGTGTGATTCTGTGTGATTCTGTGTGATTCTGTGTGATTCTGTGATTTTGTGATTGTGATTCTGTGATTCTGTGTGAGTCCATGATTCTCTGTCATTGTGTGATTGTGTGATTCTGTGATTCTCTGTGATTCTGTGTGTTTCTGTGTTTCTGTGGTTCTGGGATTCAGTGACTCTGTGACTCTGTGGCTCTGTGAGCTCGATCACTTTGCCAAGGGAATGGAGATGCCGTGGAAATAGGAGGTCCAGCAGAGGTTCCTGGTGCTTGCTGTGGCCGTGGCTGTGTCCACGGGGGCTGTGGGGCTTGCTGTGGGGCTGGGGCCTCCAGGCACTGAGGTCACTGGCCATGAGCAGTCTGCACTCCAGGCAATGGGCTGGAAATCACCCAGTGCCAGCCCAAGAGGGACTTTGGTAAGCGGTAACTGCTCCCCTGGCCCTCAGCCCCGTGGCCATGGGCTGTGCCAGGGTTTTCCCTGGTGTCCTCCTTGTGGGAATGCTGGTCCCTCCCCAGCCCCAGGCAGCCCCTGAGCTGTGCCACTGGCTGGAGCTCTGTGCTCTCCCCTCTGCCAAAGAGCATTTTGACTGGGAAGGGCAATTCCACGTGTGGATGCATTACTTTCAATAGAAATCATATTTAAAGGGTGTCATCCTTTAGAGATGAGCTGTGGAATACCCATTACCTGCCCAGAGAGTGGAAAATGCAACGCTGAGCTCCTTGAATGAGAGACTCCTGCTAACCCCGGCCCTGCACTGAGCTGTGACATCCCCACCCTGAGCCCTGCCGTGAGCTGTGACATCCCCACCCTCAGTTGAACCCCCCCAAAGCCGGGGCTGGCACCAAAGCTTGGAGAGCTGCTGCTGCTTGTGCCTGCCCCAAGGGAGTCCTGGAGCAGGGAGCACCAGCGCCCTGACTTTTCCAAAATTATCCCCTCCCACTGCCTGAAGGGGCACCAGGAGAGCTGGAGAGGGACTGGGGACAAGTGATGGAGGGACAGGACACAGGGAATGGCTCCCACTGCCAGAGGGCAGGGATGGATGGGATCTTGGGAATTGGGAATTCCTGGCTGGGCTGGAATTGCCAGAGCAGCTGTGGCTGCCCCTGGATCCCTGGCAGTGCCCAAGGCCAGGCTGGACACTGGGGCTGGAGCAGCCTGGGACAGTGGGAGGTGTCCCTGCCATGGCAGGGGTGGCACTGGGTGGGATGGGATTTAACCCAGCCCAGCCCAGTCTAATTTAACCCAGCCCAGCCCAGTCTATAATGACCATGTGATGATTTATCTGACCTACCACTGCCACATTTCTGGCTCAAATTCACCCCAAATCACAAACATTCAACCTCCTTTTCTAAGGAGACACTTCAAATGTTACCCGTTGAGGAATTATAAAGGAGGAATACTCAATGTTCATGAAAATAATGAAAATATTTCAGCGTAACTGCATTTTAATCAATCTGGCACACAATAAAAAGGAGGCAACAGGAATGGAGGCTGCACTGTGCCCAATGCTGTACAAAACAAGGCGTTTTAGCAGCTCCAGGAGCTCCTCTGCAGCATTTAACCAGCAGCACGCTCAGCACTCGCTGCCTTGGGCTCCCTCCTGCTGAGGCTGACCCCGACCCTGTGCCTGCCCCGGGCCTCAGCAGCGCAAGGGTTAACACAGCCTGCGATAAAGGGAGAGAAAGGCAGCAGCTCGGCCCAGGTGTGTCGGGCAGGTGAGCCAGGGCTGGCTGCTGTGGCTGTCACTGCCCTGGTGCTGCTGTCCCACCCCTCGGGGCACCCAGCCCCGACCCTCCCCACCACAGGATGGGAGCTCCTTCTTCTCCTTCTCCTTCTCCTTCTCCTTCTCCTTCTCCTTCTCCTTCTCCTTCTCCTTCTCCTTCTCCTTCTCCTTCTCCTTCTCCTTCTCCTCGCTCCGTTCTCCCTTCTCCTCCTTGCAGGTGGCATTTGCATTTCTCCTCTGGCAGTACCTGTCTGTTCCCTTCTCCCAGGAAGATCAGAGCAGCTGCCAAGGCTGAGTTATTGCCTGTGACAGCCACAATTCCACAGGAGCTCGGCTCCAAAGTTCCCGGTTGTGCTCGCCGAGCAGGGCCGCCCCAGCCGGGCCTGCCCAGCCTGCCCTGAGGAGCAGAGGGATGGAGGCACAGCCGAGGGGATGGAGGCACAGCCGAGGGGATGGAGGCACAGCCGAGGAGCAGAGGGGCTGCAGGAACAGCTGAGGAGCAGAGGGGATGGAGGGGATGGAGGCACAGCCGAGGAGCAGAGGGATGGAGGCACAGCCGGTGCCACTCGCTCAGCTGGAGCCAGGCTGAGCCCTGGGGCAGGCTCTGCTCAGCCTGGGCTCGGATCTCGGCAATTCCGAGTTTAACGGGGCTCCTTCAGCAAGGGTCACGTTCCCGGGGACAGGTCACGGTTCAGCACAGCTCACCACGTTGCAGAGTTCTGCACTGACATCAGGAAATTGCTGCCTTTTCAAGGATCAAAATGTCGGGATGAATTTTCTCCTCGTGGTCAATGACATTTTTGTTGCATTTTGTGCAGTGTGGAATCCCAGAATGGATTGGGTTCAAAAGGACCTTAAATTCTATCCAGTGCCACCCCAGCCATGGCAGGGACACCTCCCACTGTCCCAGGCTGCTCCAGCCCCAGTGTCCAACCTGGCCTTGGGCACTGCCAGGGATCCAGAGGCAGCCACAGCTGCTCCGGGCACCTGTGCCAGGGCCTGCCCACCCTCCAGGCAGGAATTCCAATTCCCAAAATCTGCTCTGGTATCACCACAGTCATTCACCTGTGCTACTGTGTGCAACTGCCAAATTAAGAACTCTTTAATAATTCAGATTTATTACCTGTGGTTTCTCTTGACCAAACAGGAAAGAGTCTCTGAGCGAGTAATTGGGTATGAAGCCTAAGTGAGCATTATTTATTTCCCTTTAATTGCAGCTGAATGATTAGAAATGCTGTTCAGTCTGTTGTGCTCCACTCTGCTCTGTACAATCTCAAATCGTGATGGGTTATTATTTTATAAAGCTCACACCCTCCTCGGGATAACGAGACTCATCTCTTCGACTCTCATTGCTATGCTCTCTTTTCTGAATCAATAACTTTCATGTGCATTTGTTTGCAGACTTTCATGCCTCGTGAGTGATCTCTGGCTTTTTAACTTTAAATACCTAATTTTTAATGAGCATAATGAGCAGGATATGCAGTTTTCTACACAGACACGTATAACTCAAATGTGCTGTAATGCACTCTGCAATGGAAATGTATTCTACAGACAGCCTAAAACCAGGATGTATTTCCTTCTGCTTTCATCGGAGAGAAATAATTTTCTATTTGACTGATAATTGACTCAACTGCCCAGAAATAGACATTCCAAGGACTTCCCAGAAACTGCTTAATTGAATCTTTTCTCCACTGGTCCTAAGCATGAAAAATCCACTTTCCCATGAACCTGCTCTGGCCATTTGGGGGCCTCAGTGACCGAGTGCTGAGTGACTGATAACCCCCGGGTGCCGGCCCCTCCCTGAGCTTCCTCTGAATCCGAGCCTGAATGCCACCTGGGCGTGGGAAGGAGGAGCTGGGGGAGCACCTCAGCATCTCCTCTCCTCTCCTCTCCTCTCCTCTCCTCTCCTCTC
>VWZP01001461.1:128263-141218 GCA_013396995.1 Dicaeum eximium | reverse complement strand
TGGGTGTGCCAGGTGTGGGTGTGCCAGGTGTGGCTGTGCCAGGTGTGGCTGTGCCAGGGTGATTTCACCTTGATTTGTGACGTCACCTTCAGCACAGACATGAAACAGTTTAGACACAGCTTGGAGTGCAGCTCCAGTCACAGAATCCTGGGATGGTTTGGGTGGGAAGGGACCTCAAATCCCACCCAGTGCCACCCCTGCCATGGCAGGGACACCTCCCACTGTCCCAGGCTGCTCCAACCTGGCCTTGGGCACTGCCAGGGATCCAGGGGCAGCCACAGCTGCTCTGGCAATTACAGCCCACCCAGGAATTCCCAATATCCCATCCATCCCTGCCCTCTGGCAGTGGGAGCCATTCCCTGTGTCCTGTCCCTCCATCCCTTGTCCCCAGTCCCTCTCCAGCTCTCCTGGAGCCCCTTCAGGCCCTGCAAGGGGCTCTGAGCTCTCCTGGAGTTGATGTTTTTCATGGGAGCCCCAGACACAAGCCCACTCTGCATTAGGAGAGGAAATAAAACTGGAGCCCATGAATTTGGATTAATGAAAAGAGCAAGGAAGGATGGAAGTTCCATTGGGCAGGAGCCCCCGTGACTGTGACTCCCATTATTGGCAGCACTTAATTTAACATTTCAGTAAATAGTTACAGCGATGGTTTTCAGTGCTGGGCATCATTAGAGAGCTGAATAATTGCAAAGCTATTACAGTCTGTATCTGCTGGCCATCACTTCAGAGCTGGAAATTAACTCTATGCAGCATCACTTTTCTGCTTGGTATTACTGCCATCCCCAGAGTGATGACCTTGGAAATCGATATATGGAAATCATTAATGCATCATGCTTTCTTTTTGCTTTCAAATTCTCAGACATCTGTTATTGCAGCCAAATAAAAATTCTTTACACGCCGTTTTATAATTTTACTTTTTACCAGCTTTATTTTAATTGCCTTCCAAGCATTTTTTTCCCTGGGAAGAGTGGGGAGTTCCCACAGAACAATTGCTCTAATGATAGGTGCTCCAAACACTTATCTGTCAGTGCTTCCCTGAGCTCGTGCAGGTGAGTTCCTCATGAGGTGCCACCAGCAGGGATGTGGTGCATCAGCTCAGAGCCAAGGAGTGACTGATTTCTCTGCAGCTGCTGGGGGAGCAGGACGCTCCTGGGCAGCATTTGCTGCTGTTCTGCCTCCTCACAGCCCTTCAGAGCTGTGCTGAGAGGGGCGGATTTGCTGCTGAAACATCAAGTGTCATCTTGTGCCAAAATCACCGTTCTTGAATTTCCACCAGCCTCAACGTCCTAAACTCTCTGTGCCTCCTTCAAGTGCTGTTCCACTTTCCCTGGGACTGGACTTTCCTTCCATGCAGGTATTTGTGAAAGGAAAGTGGTTCCTTTCTCCAGAGTCTTTCTCCCGTCTCGGAGATGGTCATTGTGCAGAGCTCATCAATCTCCTGTAAAACCAACAATTGCTCCACTTCAGAATGTTCCAACAGCCAAGGGAAAAAACCAACAAAACAGGAGAAAAGGCCTTTCAAACAGGGCACTCAAAGCTGTTGAAAGGAATTTGCAGACAATGATTTACTGAATGCCATAAATGTTATAAATTTCCTCGGGTGCTTCAAAGTAACTGCACAAGCGCAGGGAGATGGGGTGGGAGTGGCACAGGGACACCTTCCAGAGAGCCACCTGCCCCAGCCTGCCCTGGCACCCCCGGGTGGGGCAGCCCCAGCTCCCCTGGGCAGAGACAGCTCCCAGTGACAGCTCCTGTGGTCAGTGACAGCTCCTGTGGTCAGTGACAGCTCCCCTGGCCATCCACAGCTCCCCTGGTCAGCCCCAGTTTCCCCGGACCGCCCCAATTTACCAGACAGCCCCAGTTTTCCAGGACATTCCAAATTACACAGACACTCCCAGTTTCCCCAGACATTCCCAGTTTCCCCAGACATTCCCAGTTTCCCCAGACATTCCCAGTTTCCCCAGGCAGTCCCAGTTTCCCCAGACATTCCCAGTTTCCCCACACATTTCCAATTTCCCAGACACTCCCAGTTTCCCCAGACATTTCCAATTTCCCAGACAGTCCCAGTTTCCCCAGACATTCCCCGTGTCCCCAGACATTCCCGGTTTCCCCAGACATTCCCAGTTTCCCCAGGCAGTCCCAGTTTCCCAGACAGCCCCAATTTCCCAGACATTCCCAGTTTCCCCAGACATTCCCAGTTTCCCCAGACATTCCCAGTTTCCCCAGGCAGTCCCAGTTTCCCCAGACATTCCCAGTTTCCCCACACATTTCCAATTTCCCAGACACTCCCAGTTTCCCCAGACATTTCCAATTTCCCAGACAGTCCCAGTTTCCCCAGACATTCCCCGTGTCCCCAGACATTCCCGGTTTCCCCAGACATTCCCAGTTTCCCCAGGCAGTCCCAGTTTCCCAGACAGCCCCAATTTCCCAGACATTCCCAGTTTCCCCAGACATTCCCAGTTTCCCCAGACATTTCCAATTTCACAGACATTCCCAGTTTCCCAGACATTCCCATTTTCCCCAGACACTCCCAGTTTCCCCAGACACACCCAGTTCCCTGTTCCAGCCCAGCCCTGGCAGGGATGTGCTCGGTCTCTGGGCCCTCCTGCATGGAAGAATTGCCTCAGGATCAGGGAAGGGCTCAGCAGCAGCTGAGCAGGAAATGTGGCACCAACCCAGAGCCAGGAACTCCCAAGAACTCCCCAGAATTCCATCCTGGAGCACCGTGAGCCCTGTGAGCCCAGCCCTGTGCTGTGAGTGCAGCTGCCCCCCTTCCCCACCGCAGATTCTGTGTTCCCAACCCCTCCATTTGTGGTTTGAAGAGCATTTTTCCTGTCACCCTTCCCACCAGGAAGGTCACCTGCTCGCAGGTGTGCACCAGAGGGAGGCACGAGGGTGAACGCGCTGCTGGGAATCTGCACCTCAACTTCCCAGCTCTGCTCCGCTCCGCGGGAATTGTTATTGTTCGCAGGAGCGCTGTCCCCTGGCTCTGCTACAGAATGTTTCAGGTTCAGCAGCTCCGCGGCACGTCCAGAATAAACCCTGGAAAGGAGAGGAAAAAAAAAAAAAAGATGAATCAATTTAGGAATCAGCCTTCCAAAAGGCAAAAAGCTGTTGTAAAAATCTTCCTAGCCTAGATGAAAATATTTCGCATCACTGCTCTGACTCATCAGAAACGCTGGCAGAAAATTGGCCAGGAGCATCCAATTTAACCTTCCAGGAGCTGCTGTTTCAGCAAAAAGGCATCTGCTGGGAACATGCCAGCACAGGCAAAACTATTTAGGGAAAAATATATGAAACAAACTATTTCGGTAAGAAAGGAATAATGAAGAGTTAGAAATATATGCAGAATCGCAACAGATAAATTAAAAATACCAATGAATAATAGAATATTCTGAGTTGGAAGGGATCCACAAAGATCACTGAGTCCAACTCCAGTATCAGAATGGGTTTTATCAGTATGATTCTTCTGATCCATAAATCAGGATTAGAGCGCCTTTTGTATATATGCAAGTACAGAAAATTCACAGGTGTAATGAATTTCAAATTCACAGGTGTGAATTTGATGGGAACTTTAAAAGTGTATGGTTTACTTTGTGATTTGGAAAGAAACAAATGTTCTAAATGTGGGGAATTTCTGTAGGAAACAATCCCACCGGGTTTCCAAAAGGTTTATTCTGCAGACACAGGGGCAGATTTTGATGACACATTTCCTCTTGCTCGGTGCTGCTGCTCACATCATCGGGGTGCACACTTTAATCACTGGTTGGACACCGGGGAATGGCAGATTCTCCATCCTTGGGCTGCCACAGGCCAGCAGCAGAATGAAACTGGGGCAAACACTGGTCATTTGTCCTTGGAATGTGGGTACATGGAGCAAGAATGGCTGGGATTGCCCAGCCTGGAGAGGAGAAGGCTCCAGGGAGAGCTCAGAGACCCTGGCAGGGCCTGAAGGGGCTCCAGGAGAGCTGGAGAGGGACTGGGGACAAGGGATAGAGGGACAGGACACAGGGAATGGCTCCCACTGCCAGAGGGCAGGGATGGATGGGATCTTGGGAACTGGGAATTCCTGGCTGGGCTGGAATTGCCAGAGCAGCTGTGGCTGCCCCTGGATCCCTGCAGTGCCCAAGGCCAGGCTGGACACTGGGGCTGGAGCAGCTGAGGGCTTCTCCAGCCTGAGCCATTCTGTGGCTCCCTGGATGCTCCTGGTGGCTTCTCCAGCCTGAGCCGTTCTGTGGCTCCCTGGATGCTCCTGGTGGCTTCTCCAGCCTGAGCCGTTCTGTGGCTCTCTGGCCCTGTGGCTCTCTGGCCCCGAGCACATTCTGGGGCCGGGTGGGGGTCCCGCCCTGCAGCCCCCAGGCAGCAGGAGGGCATGGGAGGACCCAGCCCCACGCGGGCTCCCAGCTTCAGTTGCCACATCCCATCCGACCTTGATGGCAGGAGCAGATGGCGTGCTTTGTGTAACAACATATTGGAAAGTAAGCCTGGGAAATAGTTAGCGTCAGAAAGAAATCTCTTTACACTGGGGCTGTGGGATTGGTTACGTAAAATTCCAAGCAGCAGTGGCTGCCACAAATGTCACATTTTTGGGGGATGGAATTACGTTTCCGATGTTCATAGAGATCAGAAGGAAGGAATTAAAGAGCTCAGTGCTGTCAGTGCCAGGAAGAAAAGGAAACCCCAGGAACTGGAGGTAATTGGTGGCTGAAGTGGTGGTGGCCAGGGCTGCTGCTCCCTCAGGACCTCGGAACCTCTCCAGCTCACTGCCCTCCTTTCATCTCCCTTTGAAGTGGTTTTCCCGCACAGCTGACACCAAAGACACAAATCTCCTTCTCCTCTGTTTCGTAGAGGGTCAGGGAAGCAGAGGAGGAACAAGAGCAACAAGAGCAGCTCCCTCCTGAAATCCCCTGGGGCATCCAGAGGGACTCCAGCACACGGAGATCCCTCTGTGCTCTCCTGGAGGGAGGATCAGGGAGGAGCGGGACCGTGCTGGGTCCTGCTTCCCCAAGGATGGACCTCCGAGCCCTGGGAGTGCTGGGTCTCCTTCACCAGCTCACTGTGGAATCTCCCTCACCAGCCCTGTGTGGGATCTCCTTCACCAGCCCCTGTGGGATCTCCTTCACCAGCCCCTTCTGGGATCTCCTTCACCAGCCCCTGTGGGATCTCCTTCACCAGCCCCTTCTGGGATCTCCTTCACCAGCTCCTTCTGGGATCTCCCTCTCCAGCCCCTTCTGGGATCTCCTTCACCAGCCCCTGTGGGATCTCCTTCACCAGCTCCTGTGGGATCTCCTTCACCAGCCCCTTCTGGGATCTCCTTCTCCAGCCCCTTCTGGGATCTCCTTCACTCGATCTTTTTCTGGGATCTCCTTCACTCGATCTCCTTCTGGGATCTCCTTCACCAGCTCCTTCTGGGGTCTCCTTCACCAGCCCCTTCTGGGATCTCCTTCTCCAGCCCCTTCTGGAGTCTCCTTCACCAGCCCCTGTGGGATCTCCTTCACTTGATCTCCTTCTGGGATCTCCTTTCTCCAGCCCCTTCCAGGCTGGCACAGGCAGTTTTTTGAGGAAGACATGCAGAAATGCCCATCAGAAGGAAATAAAAAATATTATACTTGACTACACTGCAGTTCCTGCCTGTCACTGCCAGAGTTCTCCTGCTTCCTGGGCCAAATGAAGAAAAACTCCCAGCACAGAAAGTCGATGGAAAAAATGCAAAATATTCCTTATCACAGGTGGTTCCTTTAGATTATTTATCACAACAAGATTTTGGAGGGTCTCCTGGGGACCTACCATCCTCAGATGCTCACAAACCAGTATTAATTCCAAACATTATTAAGACACATTCAAAACCCTTATTAAATGCAATCAAGTTTGATTTAGAAGGACTGGAAAGGTAAGCATAATTAAAATGAATGTGCTGCCTGGAATATAAATTCTGTGTCAGCCAGCATTTGAGAGTCATATTGTCAGAAAATTAATAACCTTAAGCGGTATTTTTTGTGGCCCACTGGGAAAATAAAGGGCTTGGTTACCCTTGTTAAAAACTTTGCAGATTCTTTTGAAGAGGGATCCTGAATCCTAAATACGATTTTGCTAATGCGCTGCTTCCTCCTGGGGATGCTGGAGCGCAGAGTGCACTTGAGTGGAAAGTTTAAGGATGACTTTAATTGAATTACAGCCACCAGAAAAGGAAAAGAGAGATGGGAGAAACTCAAACTTGGTGCAGCATCTCTGCTCAGCTTCATTCCAGCCAGTTCCACGTGGTCACAGCCCAAGGCACTGGTGAGGACACAGAGGAGAGGTTCGTAAAGGCTTTGGGGTGGTGAGAGGGGGACAGGGCAGGACCGGGGTCTGTCACCACAGAATCCCAGAATGGTTTGGGTTAAAGGGCCCTCAAACCCCACCCAGTGCCACCCCAGCCATGGCAGGGACACCTCCCCCTGTCCCAGGCTGCTCCAACCTGGCCTTGGGCACTGCCAGGGATCCAGGGGCAGCCACAGCTGCTCTGGCAATTCCAGCCCAGGCAGGAATTCCCAAGATCCCATCCATCCCTGCCCTCTGGCAGTGGGAGCCATTCCCTGTGTCCTGTCCCTCCATCCCTTGTCCCCAGTCCCTCTCCAGCTCTCCTGGAGCCCCTTCAGGCCCTGCAAGGGGCTCTGAGCTCTCCCTGGAGCCTTCTCCTCTCCAGGGAACATTCCCAGCTCTCCCAGCCTGGCTCCAGAGGGGCTCCAGCCCTGGAGCAGCCCCGTGGCTCCTCTGGGCTCTCTCCAGCAGCTCCAGGTCCCTCTGTGTCCCCAGGGCTGGGCCAGCTCTGCAGGTGAGGTCTCACCTGGGCACAGGGGCAGGATCCCCTCGCTGCCCACGTTGCCTCAGCCAGGGCTGGGGTTTGGTGCCAGCACAGGGCCGGGGGTGCTGGGAGAGGAGGATTCTCAGTGACTCAGACGGGGCTGGAGGCCAGGGAGGGCTCGGGAGGAGGGAGCAGCCCCAGCCGGATCCAGCCCGTGCCTGGTTCCCCCCAGCCCCGGCTCCGTGTCAGGGATGCCCGGGCAGCGCTGCGGGGCTGGCGGGTCCCGCCCGCGGCTGCGGGGTCCCGATGCCCTCGGAGCCTCTGGATCCATCTCCCGGGGCTGCCCTGGGCTCTCCTGTGCCCTGCTGGCACTCAGGCACCGCGGGGCCCGAGCTGTGCCCGTGCCGGGGCAGCAGAACGTTCCGGCAGCCCCCTGACCTCAGCCCTGCCCCGCTGAGCAGTTTCACAGACAGCTTTACCCTGAGTGATTTGTGTCATTGTTTTAGTTTTCTTGTTTATAAAATTGGCAAGGGATGGCAGATGGCAGTGAAGGCAAACAAATCTCCTTCCTGAGGAAAACAAGTTAATTTCTTATCCTTTTTTTTAAATTTTTTTAAGTTATTTTCTTGAGAGCTGTTAGATCCAAGGCAGTAATCCCTCCTTAATCCATCATAATGCCATTTGTTCAAAGTCCTGCTTTCCATGCTAATTGTGTTCCTGGAGTTAAACCTTGACACTTCCCATCAGCCTCATTGCAAAGGAGAACAACAAGCTCGGGGTTAATCCTCCCAAGCCGGTTTCATGTCCTGTGCTGCTGCCCCAGAGAGCAGGGATCAGCCTGGGCTGGACCCGCTCCCAGGGGCAGCTGGGGAGGGAATTCCTGCCCAAATCCCGTTTGCAGAGCTTCCCTAAAGGCCGGAGTGGCTGATTTTGCCGAAAGAAGAAAAAGCTTTTAAATCAGTAGTTGTGATGTCCAGGGATAGGGAAGGGAACTGGCAGTGGAGGAAAATAGCAGTGAATATCAGTTAAAACTGGCCTCCTAAAATATGCTTTCCATTGTGTTCCTCGCGGAGGAAAAGCCTCTAACATGAAGGATTCTGTCAAAGGAACACGGCGGGCGGAGGGAGTGCGAGCACAGATAAACCCCCTATCTCCGTGTGCTCAATCGAGAACCTGCGGCTTTGCATCCGCAAATATTCATTTAAGCTCCTCTTCGGGAAACCAAAGATAAATCACCCTCGTGTGTAACTGTCCTGCTCCTTGTGAAATGCTCGTTTTATGTCTCAGACTCTGCTTTTTTATCGCAGTCCCGGCAGACCGCCCTGCTGTCCGCTCCCGGTGGTGCTGCAGGAGGGGGAGCAGCCTCTCCCAGCCCCTAAGGCTCATCCCAGGGGCTGCTGGGCCCTGGTCCCTGGGCTGGAAGCGCTGCCCGTGCCCAGCACAGTGGGCAGGAGCCACTGCACAGCTTTCCCAGAGACCTGCCCGGGTCCCTGCACCTCTGGTTTTCCCTTTTCTGTGCTCGTCCCTCCTGGCTCTGCTCCTCGTCTGACTCTCAGAGGCTCCAGAAGACAAAATGAGATAAGAAACAGAACTGCCCATCAAAACCGTAAATAAAATGTGGCTTGAAATGTTTGTGTAAAAGGAAGACACGAGGTTCTCTTGACAATCCCTTAAATTCAGGTTTAATTATGGGTCACGGTGGCCATTTTTGCCCATCTGCCTCAAACAGTTCCTAATGAATTCCGGAGTTCTGTGTGGGCACCCGTGGCCATGACAGCCCCCTGCCAAGGGTAATGAGGAGCACTTCCACAAATCTGGCACAGAGCATGTCTGCAAGAGAGATTTTGAATGAAGAAGCAGCCTGGGCCTGTGGCTGTATCCAGCGTGAGCAGCTCCAGCAACGATCCTGGGGCTGCAGTGACAGACTGGCAGGTGCCTGACAAGCAATAATGTGCTGGCCTCCGGAGTTATCCAAGGTCAGCAGAGTGGATTTCATTGCTGGCTTCACAAAACTGTCTCATGGCTCGAGAACCTGGCCACATTCCAGAAAACTGGGGAAGGGATCACACAAATCAGTATTTTAAAGCAGCAGATCGAGCTCCTCTCTCATTCTAGGGGAAGACAGAAATTTATGGCTCTGAGTTTGGAGTGGTGCTGCTGGCCAGTCCCGGTGAGCTCGGGGCAGGCTGGACCTCAGCCTGCAGTCCCTCTGCTCTGGAGGAGTTTAAAGGAACAGGAGTGGGAGCAGGAGGAGTTTATCTCCCAGCACTGGCCGGTGCTGCTGGCCCCAAGCCTTGTTCAGCAGGTGGTGCCACCCAGCCCAGGGGTCCTGGGACACTGAGTGGGGTTTTGGGCACAAAACCCCCAGAAGTGCCTGGGGAAACTCCCAGAGCCTTGGGCAGCAGTTCTTTATCAGCCTTGTCTGACGTGGCCTCTGCTCCTTTTTGGTATTTCTGATTTTTTCTCCACGCACACATCAGGTCCCAGCACCAGGGCTGAGGGCTGGGAGCTGGGTTGGGGCCCTGGAGCAGAACCCGTGTGTGGGGATGGGGGGGAGGAGACACATCCCTGCTCCCTGGGACAGGGACAGTGCCAGGGAAGGGCTGGAAAAAGGAAAGGTTCTTCCCCAGAGGGTGCTGGCACTGCCCAGGCTCCCCAGGGAATGGGCACGGCCCCGAGGCTGCCAGAGCTCCAGGAGGGTTTGGGCAGCGCTGCCAGGGATGGACAGGGGGGGGCTGTTGGGGGCTGGGCAGGGACAGGGGCTGGGCTGGGTGATCCTGGGGGTCCCTCCCAGCTCAGGACATTCTGGGATCCGACCTGCAATAAGGTTCCACACCCAGGACCCGATCCCTCCTTTTCAGCCACAAAACCTGGCTTGTGCTTTTAATTTGTTTGATTTTCCTGGTCCCTCCAGGAGGCGAGCTGAAGAGAAAGGCAGGTCCATCCAAGGGTTAAGCAGGGCTCCACGTCTGGAAGGGCAGATCTGATAGTGATGCCCCAGGAAACACAGATTTAATTTTGTGCTCCATGATACAGCTTAGCAGGACTGCTGCAGCTCCGCTGTAAAGAGGTGCAGAGCGTTATGTTCATAGTTTAGGAGAAGAGATTACAAACAGCACTGTGAAAAATCAGAATTCACAGAGGTGTTCAGCTGGTAGCTGTGAAGCCCCAGCTTTGCACTGAACATGGAATTAGAGATGTGGTCACAGCCAGGCTCGGTGCTGGCTTTGCCCCCCACAGTTTTCAGCCCTCAGACGTCGCCTGTGCCCCATGCTGAATGTTGGCATCCCAGGCTCTTTCTTCTCCACGGTGTAAAACTGCCGTGACAGCTGAAAAAGAGCCCAGTTGCAGTCTGTTTGAAATATTTTAGAACTTTTAAAAATAAAAATGCTGATGATATGTCACTGTTGAGCCAGGTGAAGAAAGAAGGACTCCAGCTCTCAGAAGGTGTCAGGGTGAAAAGGGAAGTTTGTTATGAACTCGGCACCTTTTATAGAACGCTTCGCTAAGTAAATTAGGATTGGATACAAAGGAGCTACAAAGGAAATTCTCTCACCTCACTGGTGAATGGGGAACATCATTCCCTGAAGGACGAACTGTTACAAACAGTGGCGAGCTGTTATAAACAACGGCTACAAGCAGACATAACATCAGTCTGGAATTCTGAGTTTTCCCAAACATTCCTCTCTGTTCCTTCTTTGATCGAACTGAGCATCTCCACGATGACAGACCCATGGTTTGGGTCGGGAGGGCCCTTGGAGCCCGTCCCACCCTCCCCTGCCATGGCAGGGACACTGCCACCCCCCCAGGCTGTTCCAGCCCCATCCATCCCGGCCTGGGACACTCACACTGCCAGGAAAGGAGGCTCTGAGGCTCGGGAGGGTTTGTTATGACTAATCAAACCTTGTCTGTCTCAGTTCTAATTTGCAATACCACAGACTGACATGTCAGGGTGGCACAGTGCCTTATGCTGGCACAGTGAATGACACTTCCTTTGTCACACATTTCCAACTCCTGGCAATACAAATGAGCCCCAGGCCAGGAGTCACACCCCACTCAGGGACTCAATCCACGGGAGCAGGACACAGCTCACCTCAGGGAAAGCCCCAGAAGGTGGGAGCCTGCTTGGAGCAGTGCTTCCAGCTCCGTGTTTGCCTGTAAGGCCATCCTTAAAAATAAAAAATAATGGGTTGATCATAATTGAGAGATTTTGCTTCATTTTTATAAATTATTTTTCATAAGGAACCACTCCAGGAAATTCAATGCATTTATTTCACAAAACCAGCATGAGACACAGGGTTTCCAGAAGTTCCCCTGTCCAAGAAAGGAAAAATTTCTCTATTTTTACTGAGACAGGAGAACAAACCCCTCCTTTTGACACAAGAGATGCCAAGAAAAGCCATCCATTATTTCTCTCAATTTTTCACACCCATTTTCTAGCAAAGGTGACTCAGCTCTTCATTGCTTCAGTCTTTTCAGGGAACATTCTCTGCAAACCCTCTCCTGGTCTCTTCTTTTGCCTCCATTGATTTTCCATTATTTGCTTTGTTCGTTGTTATCTGAGGTCAGTCGTGAGATTTGCTTAAAAATTTATATCACTCCATAGCTTTGGTTTCATTCTGCTTATGTCCAGTTCTGCATTGTTGGAAGGTTTTCTTCTTTTCTTTCTTTTCTTTTCTTTTCTTTTCTTTTCTTTTCTTTTCTTTTCTTCTTTCTTTTCTTTTTTTTTCTTTTATTTTTTTCTTTCTTTTCTTTTCTTTTTTCTTTTTTCTTTTCTTTTTTTTTTCATCTGTTACTTTCGGGTTAGGGGTTTTTAATTGCATTTTTTTTGTCTTCATTTCCATCTCTGTCATTATTCTTCCGTCTTTGTTTTATTTTCTTTTTTGTTTCCCCTTCCTTTTTTCACAGAATCATCAAATCCCAGACTGGTTTGGGTTGGAAGGGACCTCAAATCCCACCCAGTGCCACCCCAGCCATGGCAGGGACACCTCCCACTGTCCCAGGCTGCTCCAGCCCCAGTGTCCAGCCTGGCCTTGGGCACTGCCAGGGATCCAGAGACAGCCACAGCTGCTCTGGGAATTCTGTGCCAGGGCCCTGCTGGAACAGGCTTTGGCTCATTCTCTCTTTGTTCCCCTTTTCTCTGTTCCAGCTTTTAAAAGTGGAGTTGTGCTTTTGTCCCCAGCATCAAACCCCTCCCTGTCCTCAGTGGCACGTGTCCCCTGGTGCCAGGACAGCGTCCCCAGGACAGCACCCCAGAACAGCGTCCCCAGGACAGTGACCACAGGACAGTGACCACAGGACAGTGTCCCCAGGACAGTGGCCCCAGGACAGTGACCACAGGACAGTGACCACAGGACAATGCCCCAGGACAGTGTCCCCAGGACAGTGCCCCAGGACAGTGTCCCCAGGACAGTGTCCCCAGGACAGTGCCCCAGGACAGTGACCACAGGACAGTGACCACAGGACAATGCCCCAGGACAGTGTCCCCAGGACAGTCCCCACCAGGACAGTGCCCCAGGACGGAGCAGGGGAGCTGTCAGGGCAGCTGGGCCGGGCTCAGTGGGATCCCTGCTGCCAGCCAAGCCAGGTTAAACCCTGCAGCGTTCACCCTAAACCCACGGGCAGTGCTGGGGCTGCCCTGCTGCAGGGGCTGTGTTTGTGGTTAAACTTCCTGCATCTGCTCAGGGTTTGGGAGAGCAGCCCTGGAAAGGGAAGGCTCGGGATGAATCACCTTGTTTCCTCCAGGGCCCAGAATAGCTGCTGCAGCAATTAAACTTGGATTGAACCTGGCTCCTTCCTTTTGCCTATGGCAAGCTGAACCACGGATGCCAAACAAATTTGCATTAATGAGTTATTTTCATGTAAGGAAGGAAATATAACCTTTTTGGGTGGTTGCTATGCACATGTGTTTTGAGAAAGCAACAGCTTATGTTGCTTAACGATGCCAAAATAATGCAGGGAGGAGAGGCAGGTGCCAATTAATGTTATTTAATGCCAGCTCTCAATTAGCAGCACAATGGCTGCCGCTGATAGTGGGCACCTGGGGCACCTGGGGCACCTCTGGCACCCACCTGGCCAGCCCCATGGCCACTGCCATGGCTGGTGCCCAGCAGGGTTGGGCTGCCCTGGGGAGCTCAGGATGCCTTTGTAGGTGTGGTGGAGTGTGGGATA
>VWZP01001461.1:100131-117251 GCA_013396995.1 Dicaeum eximium | reverse complement strand
TTCCAGGAGAGTGGAGGTGCAGCAGGAACCTGGGCAGGGGTAGGAGGACACCAAAATGCGTTCCAGGAGAGTGGAGGTGCAGCAGGAACCTGGGCAGGGGTAGAAGGACACCAAAATGCGTTCCAGGAGAGTGAAGGTGCAGCAGGAACCTGGGCAGGGGTGGAAGGACACCAAAATGCATTCCAGAAGAGCTCTGGGTGCTGGATGCCAAGCTCTCACTGCCGGGATGTTGATGTCCATTAAGTTAAAATAGGATCCTGGCCCTGCTGGGCTCCTGGGGAGCTCGAGAGGAGATTCATGTTCACAGCAATGTCTTCTGTAAACAGGAAAAGCATTTTGTGGGAGATGGCAGCCAGGACATGTTCCCTGTAATGCTGCTGCACAAATCCTTGGAGGAATTTCATCTGGAATAATGTATGAACCTGTGCTGGGGGGAAAATCAGATAGAAACTGATGACAGCTGGGTAAAAAAAAATGACAAGAGAGTGGATGGAGTGTTTTACAAGGGATAGGAAAAAGTTTCTGTCCTGTTCAGCACAGAAAAAGTGCTTGATTTGAGGACATGGCTGACAGCTGTGAGGACACCAGGAGCAGTCATGAGGAGAAGGAGAGAACTATCGGAGCAAGAAGGGCAGCAGGAAGGAAAAGCCTCCAAGAGCCACGGGCAGAGGTTCCTGCTGTAACTCCCCAGAAACTGGGTGTTTCCATCCTCAGGTGCCACGTTCTGCAGGCAGCACCAGGACTGCTTGACCTAAGGATGCACCCAAGGCTCTCTGCCCAAACTGTTTCATTTATGTGAATCTAGGCTAAAACTGGTAGATTTTGCAAGCTGTTCATAGCTTTCCACAGAAAAATCCTACTCTCAGCATATTCATTTTGAATGCAATGTTCTCTTTCATGTTAAGATTCATAAATATCAGTATAACTTTTATAATGGTGCCTGTTACCATTGTTAAAAATAAACTGCGAGTTTAAAAACAGAAAATAAATTTATATATTTAATAGCACCAAATTGTCACTATAAATGTCCCTTATAATTTTTATTGGCTCTTTTGGAGCCCTGTTGGCCTGCTCTGTTGTCTGAGCAGCAGGAGGAGGTTCAGTGTGTCCCCTGCTGAGGTGAGCTGAGGCTCTGCCCTGCACATCCTTGCTGCAAGAGCCTCCGGTGTCCCTGGGAATCCTCCTGCTGTGAAGGACACAGACCTTCAGCACGTGGTTTTAATTTGGTTGATTTTACACACGGGAGGATCTCCCTGTGTTTGACAAACACCAACCCCCAGGTTCTCCTCCAGCGGGCAATTCCATTTATAGCACATCCAGAAACAGGGGGAAATGGAGTTCCGGATTTCATTCCACTGGAACCGTTAAAATGTAAAATATATTGAGTTCGTTTTAAGGCTTGAACTTGCAGTCGAGGGTGCTGAGCCCTGTCATTCTTTCCTTGTCCTTGGTGAATAACGATGGGCAAGTAGAGGGGGCACAAGGACATTTTAACCCTGGACTTTACATCAGCTGGCATTCAAAACCAGTGGTTTCTTCTTTTTTTCTCTCCTTATTTGTGTTTCAAACCCATCCCCTATGGAACAAACCACAAAAGAGTCAACAATTCATCCTCTCCCTCTCCTAGGTGTTAATGGAAAGCAGAAACACTTGGGATGTGCATTTCAATTGGAACAAGCGACACGATTTTTGTCAAGCTACTTCGTGTCAAGCACATAAATAAACATGTGCATAGGGAAAAGGTTCAATATTTCAACACTGGTTTCTTTTTGCAATCTTCAAGATGCAAGTCCAAAACATTTCTGTCAGGAAATTTGGGTGGGAGGATATTGGAAGGATGAAAAATGTGCATTTTCTGAAAAATGCGTCACAGTCAAAATCGCGGTGTTTCAAGAAAACTGTCGTGTCCCCTAACAGCCCTCAGCTCCTTTGAAACTTCGGGAAAGCAATCCAAAGCAAACTCATTCCCGAAGTCGTGCTTCCCCGCGGTGACACATAGCCCTGTGCCCGGCGCTCGCCCGTGGCTGGCAGTGGCCACAGCTCAGGAGCCCTCGCCACGCAGGGCTGCAGAACCAGCACGGTGCTGATACCTGGGGAAGGCTGAGCTGGAGCAGGGGCTGGGCTGAGTTACAGAATAAAGCAGGGATTTATTACAAGGATTTCCTCCATGGATCCACCTTGGGCAGCACAAGAGCCCAGCCAGGGCTGCACCCAAGAGGAACCAAAATGGGCACAAAATGGACACCGGGCACGGCTCTGGCACTTTGATCAGTCCTGCTCCATTTGCACCTTGGAGTTCATTGTCCAGTTCCAGCTTTAGCCCATCCAGTCCCATCCTGCTTGTTTTTCTCTCCTCAGCCCACGTTGTTTGTGCTCCTGGGCCTGAGGTTTGGATCATTTGTCCTTGGTCCCCAGCTGGAGAAGGAATTGTTTTGTCTCCCTGCTCTGTGCACAGAGCTCACCATCCCCTGATATGGAGCCCAGACCCAAACACTAAAGCAGCACAGAACCTGAAAATAGAAAAGCCAAAACCTGAGGGATCAGTGCCAGCAGCCCCAGAGAGCAGCAAAACACCCAAAACCCGGGCTCTGACAGCAACCCCCGAGGGCTCTCGGCAGCTCTTCTGCTCACGTCCTGCTCCTCTCTGCAGAGCGATTCTTTACACAGACAGTCCCGAGGATGAACCGGCCACTGCTCGCCTGAGTCGATCTGTGCTTCCTCTCAAGGAACTAGCAGCTGAAATACAAATTCACGCTGAATAAAACATGAAAAAAAAATCTTTAAAAACTGCCACTGAAGCATAGGAACCTCTTTTCTTGCCGAATTATGCTTGCAGAGTAGAGAGGACCGCGCTGGCTCCCAGCTTGCCCACGCACGGGCAAACCCGCGGTGCCCGGCGCTCGCCGGGGCGTGGGGCGAGCGGGACGGACACGGGCAGCAGCTGCTGGTGCCCGGGCTGCTCACCCACCCCGTCCTTCCAGGGGCAGCCCGCACTGCCCCTGGCACGGCAGGGATCTCCAAGGCTCCCAAAGGCCGCCCCAGCATGGGCGGGGCACGGCGGGCACTGCCAGGGTCCCTCTGCCCCTGACACCGAGCCCACTGCAGGGGTGCTGGCAGGGAAGGGGCGCGGGGCTGCCGGGCACTGCCGGGGTCCCTCCACACCTGACACCGAGCCCACTGCAGGGATGCTGGCAGGGAAGGGGTGAGGGGCTGCCGGACACTGCCGGGGTCCCTCTGCCCCGACACCGAGCCCACTGCAGGGGTGCGGGGCTGCCGGACACTGCCAGGGTCCCTCCACACCTGACACCGAGCCCACTGCAGGGGTGCGGGGCTGCCGGACACTGCCAGGGTCCCTCCACACCTGACACCGAGCCCACGGGCAGCCCTGCTGGCAGGGAAGGGGTGCGGGGCTGCCGGGAACTGCCCTGCGCACTCAGCATCTCTCATCTCGTGGTCAGCAGCTGCTGGGCTGCGCTGCGAACTCTTGTCAGGGAGTTGTGCAGGACCACAAGGTCCTCTCCTTTTCTCCAGGCTGAGCCCCTTCCCAGCTCCCTCGGGCTCTCCTTCTGTGCTTTCCTCTCTGCACCCCTCGCGGGACACCTCTAACCCCCTCCAAACCCTCTCGGGTGTGGTCCCGAGCACCCCGGGCTGGCGGGTCCCGCGGAGCGAGGTGCTGGGCAGCACCCCGAGCAGGCAGCAGAGCGTACACAGGGATACTGAGCTAAAGGCAACAGCACTGAAATAAATGGCAGGCTCAATTGCTCTACTTTATTAGATGCTGACAAGAGAACATAAATCCCTATCTGCAAAAATCGGTTATGTGAATTTGGACAACTGAATAAGGAGGTCTGAAATATTGTTCTATTTACTTTCACGGCACAGAACCAAGACACTCTTTGTTGCCTCATAAAATGCAGCACAGTGAAGTTAATGCCTCTTTGCCAGCAGCTTTTTGCTCCCTCTTGCCAGGGACAGCCTCGGTTTGCGAGACGGCTCCATCAGCCCGGAACCCGCAAGGACCTCGGGTTTATGGATGTGTTCCCTTGATCCAGGGCCGAAATAAATGCAGATTATGTGTCTCATGCACGAGGCTGCCTCACAGCAGGCACGCCAATGGCACAGAGGTCACTTCAAACCACTGACCTGCTCTGCTGACTGCTCCTGCCCCAGAGCAGCACCAGGGGCTGCTGGAAAACAGAGGGGCTGGGGGGCTGGGGGGCTGGACACCTCCCAGGTGGGGCATGGGGCAGAAGAGGCTCCATCCACAGGGGCTCAGGTGGAAAAAGGTTCACCCACATTTGTGGTTGTTCAGCCTGGAGAAAAGGAGGCTCAGGGGGGACCTTGTGGCTCTGCACAGCTCCTGCCAGGAGGGGACAGCCGGGGGGGTCGGGCTCTGCTCCAGGGAACAGGGACAGGAGGAGAGGGAACGGCCTCAGGCTGGGCCAGGGGAGCTCAGGGTGGAGCCCAGCAGGAATTTCCCCATGGAAAGGGTGCTCAGGCCTTGGGACTGCCCAGGGAGGGTTGCAGTGCCCATCCCTGCAGGTGTCACCTGGAGGTGGCACTCAGAGCTCTGGGCTGGGGACAGGGTGGGGATGGGCGCAGCTGGGACTCCCTGGGCTGGGAGGGCACAGCTGGGACTCGATGGGCTGGGAGGGCTGTTCCAAGTGAGAGAGTTCAGTGATTCTGTGCTTTTTGCCTTCCCGCACTGCTGGCGATTGCACCTTCACTGCAGCACAGAGATAAATGGCAGAGGCTGCAGTGCTGTGTGCTCTGGATTTGGTCCCTGCCTATCTTTATTTCTCAACCCAGTTATTCAACACAGTTATTTTTGGGAAGCCCTTGGGACAGATTCAGGCTGCAAATTCAACAGTGGAGTCACACAAACGTGTCCCACTTGTCTCACCCGGGAGCCAGCGCCGAGGAGCACTCGCGTGTAACTCAGAATCAATGATTTATTCAGCATAAGTGATTTATTTCATCCTGCTCCTTTAATAGCCAAAAGCAAAACTTTCTGTCTTCAGAGGTGCTCAGCTTAGTGGTGGGGTTGGTTTTTTTCAAATACAAATAATCCCGGAGTGCTGCTTGCTGACAACAGGCAGGACACGGCGGATGGCGCTGCCTGCGTTCCACAGCGGGGCAGACAATCAAAGGGGCCCAAATTTGTTTTCCAAGCGCTTCACGCGAGGCGATGTTCACTCACATTTCCTTGGTAGGCAAACATTAAATAGCAGGCACTTGGCAAATTAAAATATTTATGAAGTTCCGGCTCTGAAGTGGAAAGCAGGTATGTCTTTTTGCTGTACCTTTAGGAAAAAACTCAAGCTGATCCAGACATTACGCGAGGAACTGAGCTTCTGCTGGCAGCTCTGCCCCTCCATCCAGGCACAAAGCTCCTGTAGTTCTTACACTGAATTTTGTAAACCTTCACTCATCAGTTTTCATTGATTCTTTGGGGCACAAAGCATAGCCAGCACTTCCCAACCCTCCAAATTGCTACCTCATTAGCAGCTCAGCATGTTGTGCCTTGTGCATACCCAATGAGGTGGTGTGCCTGTGCATCACACTTCCTTTCCATAAATTTCCATAGAAACATTAAAAGCACAGTTATTCTTCTGGTTGATTTTCTCCGTTGTTGTCTGTCCCCACTTGTTACAGTAGCTGGGTGATTAAAGGGTGCCCACATTCCTAATTTTTCCTTTCAGCTGAGTTCCAGCAGTGTCAGATCTTCAAGCACAACTGACAGAGGGAGACCATGGAAGGTGTCAAAGTCTGAGAGAAAAACCAAAATAATGACATTTTCTCAATTAAAATGCTACGCCTGCGATGAAGGCGGGGCCACCTCAGGGATGAAACCCTTCAGCTCTGTTTTCAAGGCTTGGGAGCTGTGCAGGGGCTCGGGGTCACACACTTCAGGTTATGGTGCGTGGTAGAGAAGATACCCACAGCAGGAAATGTCTAAGACTGGCTGGTTTTGGTTTATTACCATCCAGAACTCAATCTGACTTCCTCCTAGACATATTTTCTCAGTGAGGTGAGACTGACACCTTATTTTAAATAACAGATTTTACATCCAGAGAGGAGGCAGTGTGGAGCAATGAGTGAGGGGAGAAGGGCTGGGCAAATACGGGGTTCATTTCAGGGGGAATGTTGGTGTCCAGCGGGCATTGACTCCCCAGCAGCGAATCACTCACAACCCCACTTCTCCAGGCAGAGCAATTTGCTACAGCTCCTGGATTTCTCCTGGTGTGCCTCAGGAAAACACAAACCCCTTTATTAAATCAGGAAAACTCGTAGGTGCTGGTGGAAAAGAGCATTTATCCGAGTGATGTGCAGTGCTGGGATGCACACACCCACGGGGGGAGAACCCAGAGCCCACGGAGCCTCCCAGGGATCCCATCTTCCTGCAGATCCAGCACGCCCTGCAACTGGAACACAGTCCTGCAGGGTCGGGGTACGGTGCTGAGAACACAGACCCTCCCTGGAAAGGTGCAGGGGGAAGTCCTAAAGTAGAAATAAACTGATTGTACCCTTAGTGGAATATGAGGCGTCAGTAATGAACTGTCTCCCAGCTCTCCAGCTCCAATGGAAAGCTCATTTGCTTTATATAATTGGAAGTGTCATACTCAATAGCACTCTCTGAACCGTTTTTTTTTAAAAGAGGTTCCACAATAATTTGTTGCAATACAGCCCCATTGATTCCTGTTTGGGGCTATAGATCAGGTAATTAGACATAATGAAAAGCAGAGAAGGGAGAAGGATGTAAAATTTCTAAAGCTGTAGAGGGGTCATCACCTACTGCAGTGCTTGTATTGATTCTCTTCACTGTACGGAAACCTGGAACTCTTAAGAGCAGCAATAATGGCACTTCAAGTGCTCCAATGTCTGTGAGAGCATGAGAAGAAAAATGTTGCTTGGTGCCAGCTCGGTTGTGACAGAGCAAAAGGATGAGCAGGCAGGAGGAGGGGCAGGTGGGGAAGGAGGGAGGGGAGGGATGCCGCCCTTCCGGGAGTGCTCTGCTGAGGGAGGGGTGAAGGAGAGCAGCTGCTGGGCCCCTCAGAGCTGCCTTTTTCTCCTCTTCCTGCTGGCATCAGAGGCTGACTTATTTCAGTCCTTTTTCCACCGGATTCTGCTCTTGTGCTGGGGCTAGAGGAAGGCAGAGGACAGGAGGAGCAGCGTCAGATCTCGCCTCTTTCCCCCACGTTCCCCTCACATCCTGCAGCCGGCACATGGAAAGTGACCCCAGCACTGCCCTGGACCTGCTGTCACAAGGCGCTCTTCTTCTCTGAGACAGAACCACAGAGCCTGGCACCCACTCGCTTCCTTGATTTTATTTTATGCCTTCTCTGTTCCAAAGGAAAATACTCGAATTCAGGTTTTTCACAGCCTGGCTCTTCCACTCAAGTGCTACAACCCTCCCTCAGATGAGCTGATCCTCCTGTGCTCCCTGCAGGAGGAGGAATAAAACCGAGGGAGTAGCAGGGGAGAGTTCCACAGCCCCTCTCTGCCAGGAGCGTTTTCAGCAGGGACACGAAGGATCCGGGAAGGGCAGGGATGAGCAGGGATGGACAGGGATGGNGCAGGGATGGGCAGGGATGGGATGGCAAAGGTGTCAGGGATGTCCTTACAGCAACCTCTGAGGGATCCCTGAACTGGCCCTTTGGATACTTGCTCAGCCTCGGAGTTTAAAATGCCCTTTCACTAAAAAGGGTTAGGAAAAACTTCCCTTGAGGCAAGACTTTTCACACTTGACTCCTGAGCATTTCAGCCATATTCCTCTGCTGTGTAGGCCCAGATCTCCCCATGCCTTCAACAAACTTTGCACAGGGCTCTTGGTTGCAATGAAACCCCTTCTCCCAGAGACTCTGTGCAGCTGCTGACCACTGCCCCGTGGTTACAGACCCGTGAGGGCAGGCCCTGCAAACAGAGCTGCAGCCCTGGAGGGGAGGAGGTGGCACCATGGGAACGCGCTGTGCCACTCTGGGCTGCCTGCATGGCTGATCCAGGTGGATCTTCCCACACCTCCAGACCTTGCTGTGGGGCAGAGCTCACAGCCAGAGCTCCCTTGTGCAGCAGCTTTTCAAGAGACCCTTGGTGCCACCAGCCCTGGGGAATGGGGAGAGTTCTGGTTATTTGAAGCAGGGCATGAAACTCTGGGCTTGGGTAGGTGAGAACTGAGAAAACACATTTTATAATTTGAGGAATTAATCATACAATTGTAAAATTATAGAAGGGACCTTCAGATCATCCAGTTCCATCCCCCTGCCATAGGCAGGGATGCTTTCCACTGTCTCAGGTTGCTCCAAGCCCCAGGGTCCAACCTGGCCTTGAAATGAGCAGCACATGAGAGCCAGATAAGAACAGAAAAGCACTTCAGAAAGTTTGTTCTCCTTGCACAAATTCACAGGGAATTCCTTTGGAAACACTCCCTTCTTCTAGCATGGGAACTCAGTCTGTGTTCATCAAGCACACAACATCACAAAGCGCTTTAAGCAGCTGAGACATTCAGTGCGAGACTTCACATCGGGAATGCAGGATGTGTGAAACCGGCTCGAAATAGGACACAGAAAAAGGAAGAGCTGTTCTATTCCCCAGGGTCTGCTGCCGTGTTCTCAGGCTCTGGAACTTCTCAGCATTTCTAATATGGAGCATTATAAATATTCATACAGACACTCATCGGCTAAAATTNTCTGGGCTGCCTGCATGGCTGATCCAGGTGGATCTTCCCACACCTCCAGACCTTGCTGTGGGGCAGAGCTCACAGCCAGAGCTCCCTTGTGCAGCAGCTTTTCAAGAGACCCTTGGTGCCACCAGCCCTGGGGAATGGGGAGAGTTCTGGTTATTTGAAGCAGGGCATGAAACTCTGGGCTTGGGTAGGTGAGAACTGAGAAAACACATTTTATAATTTGAGGAATTAATCATACAATTGTAAAATTATAGAAGGGACCTTCAGATCATCCAGTTCCATCCCCCTGCCATAGGCAGGGATGCTTTCCACTGTCTCAGGTTGCTCCAAGCCCCAGGGTCCAACCTGGCCTTGAAATGAGCAGCACATGAGAGCCAGATAAGAACAGAAAAGCACTTCAGAAAGTTTGTTCTCCTTGCACAAATTCACAGGGAATTCCTTTGGAAACACTCCCTTCTTCTAGCATGGGAACTCAGTCTGTGTTCATCAAGCACACAACATCACAAAGCGCTTTAAGCAGCTGAGACATTCAGTGCGAGACTTCACATCGGGAATGCAGGATGTGTGAAACCGGCTCGAAATAGGACACAGAAAAAGGAAGAGCTGTTCTATTCCCCAGGGTCTGCTGCCGTGTTCTCAGGCTCTGGAACTTCTCAGCATTTCTAATATGGAGCATTATAAATATTCATACAGACACTCATCGGCTAAAATTAAATGAGCCCGTCAGGGTTATTTTTAGTACAATGGACGTGGGCAATGAGAAAATCCCAAGGCAGGGGCTGGGTGGGACTGGGTGAGGGTGGTGCTTGTGCCCGTTCCAGGCAGGACTGTGGGATGGAAGAGGGAAGCAGACCTGGAGAGGGGGACGGAGCTGGGCCTGGCACTGGGGGATCAATGCATCCCACAGGGATGAGACACCCCTGCTGGGAAATCCGGGCTCCTCGGGGCGCTGGGAGAGCAGCAGGGAGCTGGGAGAGCCAGGGCTGGCAGCAGGAACCACGGAAATGGGGAATGTCCCAGTGTGGCTGGTGCAGGGCCCACGGGGCAGAGAGGGATGAAGGCCTCCAAGGCATTCTTTTCCTGGCTGGAAAACTGGTTTTGAGTTAGTGCTGGGAAAAGAACAGTTGAGAGCTCAGCAACAATGCAGAAATGCATCAGTTCAGGTCTGGAAAGGGGAAATATGGGGGGAGAAAACCCAGACCCAGGGTTCTTGGTGCACGTGAGGTGCTGAAGGGCTGGGGATGCCCAAGGAACCGACTGCAGGAGCTGAGGGAGAGCAGGGCAGTGGGGGCAGCTCCACGGGAAGGTGAGGGAGCAGAGATAGGAATGCTTTTCCTGGGGTACTCCTTCCCATTTGTCCCACTCCTACATTTTCTTTCTGAAGAGCAATCCCTCAGCCGCTGGCAGCGTGGCGGGGCCAGAGGGACCTGTGCTCCAGGCCGTGCTGCCTGGAACCAGCCAGGGACTCTTTCTTCCTGCTGCAGTGCTTTTAGTTTTAATCTTTTACAATCTGCAGAAGCCTCTTTGAAGACACGGACTCCCGGGATGTTTTGGAAAGGCCCACGCAGCGCGGGGTGGGCGGCTGCCTTCCGCAGGTGCTGCGAGGACACGGCCCTGCCTCACCGAGCACAGGCTCGGGCCGCCAGCAGCGAGGGAGAGCCAGGAGAGGGGGGAAGATCCACCTTCTGCTCCTTTAAATAGAGCTGCAGAAGCTGCTGGCAGAAGGGGCGCTTCCCACCTCCCAGAGGAGCCCTCCTCTCCCTGGGCTGGGTGTGGGGCCGGTGGGTGTCCCGAGTGCCAGCAGGACACGGAGTGGGGACACCTCTCCTGTGAGGACAGGCTGGGAGAGCTGGGATGGGCCAGCCTGCAGGAGACAAGGCTCTGGAGTCACCTAATTCAGCCCTTCAGGGCCTGAGGGGCTCCAGGAGAGCTGGAGAGGGACTGGGGACAAGGGATGGAGGGACAGGACACAGGGAATGGCTCCCACTGCCAGAGGGCAGGGATGGATGGGATCTTGGGAATTGGGAATTCCTGGCTGGGCTGGAATTGCCAGAGCAGCTGTGGCTGCCCCTGGATCCCTGGCCGTGCCCAAGGCCAGGTTGGACACTGGGGCTGGAGCAGCCTGGGACAGTGGGAGCTCTGGCAGGGTGGAGCAGGTGACTCCAGAGCCCAGCCCTGGTGCCCCCGGGATGCTGCCGAGGCCGGATCGCTGCTGCTGGCACTGGAATGCCATTGTTTTGTTCCTCTACCCCACAATTTTCAGTCCCTGGGTTTAGAACACACCCTTCATTCCTGTGTCAAAGCACAAAGTGCCTTTGCCTTTCAGTTCATGATTCAGATTTATTTTTTTGACATAATGTGACATAATGCAATGTGCTGGCTGCAATTATGTACAGTTTGATTGCGTGCTGGTTTGTCACTCAGGGCAATTATTTCTTTTTAATAGTAGTAATTGATACTCTGAGTTGCCAAAGATAAGAAATCCAGCAGTAAGCAAAGCCATTTGTCATCCCTGCAGCCTTGATAAATAATAATTGAACTGGCTGCCCATATTGACAAACAGACAGGAAGCCCTGATCCAAGGGAAATGTTAAAAACCTAAATTCAGCGTGTTTTTGAGGGAATACCATTTATCCATAAATAAATCTACCACTTTTTTTTTTTTCTTCTGAGGAATGCTTTTTTACTCAAAAAGCCAGTGATGTCAGATGGGAGGTTCTTCAGAGTTCTATCCTATCTATAATGCTTTATATTTATTTATTTATTAATATAGAGCATTGCTTCTTGTGCTTAGTAGACAGTCTTCTTAATCTTAATAGAAAAAAAAATCACTACAGCCCAATAAAATGGGGTAGCAGCAATGTTTTGGTAAAGCCAGGAAGACTGATGGAGTTGTGTCTGCTTGGGAAGAGCAGTGCTGGGTGATCTCTGCAGCTCCAGCTGGAGCAGGTGCCTGCTCAGGGGGTGCCCGGGCTGTGCCACCCCGTGGGGTGCTTGGGGACAGGGCAGGGTCCCCTGCAGCCCCTCAGAGCCCTGGGCAGGCACAGCCAGCTCTGCACTAAATGGGTCTGGCCTGGTGGGCAGGAGAGGCCCCACCTCTGCTGCCTGCAGGTGCCACATGGACTGAACAGATACACAGGAAACTGCTCCGCTCTGCCCTTTTTATTTTTACATTTTTAATCATCTGCTGGAACTTTGAACAGGCAGTGAATTTAAACACCAGAGAATAAACCACCCTGCTGTTCCACCAGGTAGAGGCAGCTATTTTTGCACTTAGATTTTGAATTACCAGTGGTTCTGCAATGACATTTTTCATATTAAAGAATATGCTTTAAAAATGAAGTTTTAGAGGAAAATTCGCTCCTAATAATCCTTGCTTGGGTTGTATTTGGCTTGTCCTCGGTAATGTTTAAAAAAGGCCACAGTTGCTTAGACTAAGTTTCCTGAATTAAACTAATTAAAAAAATTAAAAAAAAAAAAAGGCAGTTTAAGCAGTTTAACTGGCCCTGCTGTCCTCTGCTCCTCCCCCAGGGCAGGGGCAGCTCTGGGGCAGACCCCATGGCCAAGGTTGGCTGCTCTGGGAGGCACTTGGGGCTCTCAGACACATCTGTCGTGTTTGGGGCAACCCAGAAGGGACATGCAGGGTTCTCAGTCCCCAGGGGTTCTCCTGGCCAGCAGCTTCTGGGGGTTCTCTGTGGGGATGGATGAAAGTTTGACAAGAAAGTCTCGCAGATATGTTTGCTTGGCAGAAAGATTTTTGAATGTAGAAACTGAGAAAGGAATAGAGATGGAAGCGAGTTTTGATAGAGAAGAGTAACAAAGGCCTAAAGGAGCTGCTGAGCCAGGCTTAGTGGGTAACTAAGAAGGCAAAGGCTGTGTGAGTTAAGAAAGGTTTTTATGGCTTAGAACAAAGGATGAGCCCACCTCAAATAGAAGATGTTTTATACCAAGCAGAAAAATACAAGAAGTAAATAGACAGGCTGATGTTGTAAGTAGAAAAAAGGTCTCAGAATTTTCCACTGCAAGAAAACTGAAAAACCACTTCTGGCTTAAACTGTACCACACTGACCTGTTGTGATTGGAGAGCAGTGACATGAATATTGCAATGTCAGTAGTTGTGACAGGCTGTAGATAATAGTAAAGGCATTGATTGGTGGTTCTGTATTAAGGTGATCAGCAAAGAACAGTAAATAATGTATTGTAACCAGAACTGAGATGGCTTCAGACCTGCCCAAGCTGTGGCTGATGGCTTTAGGCTGGGCTCTGTCCCCCACGGCCCGTGGTTGCTGTCTGGGTACAATAAACAGCATTTACAGAGCCCTCTGGAGCCCCCATCTCCTTGTGGGCTCTTACAGTTCTTATGCCCAGGCTGCTCGGCCGGGAGAGAATCCCTGCTTCCGTGGTGGAGTCACCGTCCCTGGAAGGGCTCAGAAAACAAACAGATGTGGCACTTGGGCACATGTGGGCACTGGGGCATTCGGCTGGAGGTGGGATTTGATGATCTTGGAGCTCTTTTCCAGCTCTGCTGGTCTGTGATGATTCCGTGACTCAGAGCAGGTCCAGGGCAGTGCCTTGGTGCCATGGAAAGCGCTTGGAAAACACTGATGGGATAGGGAGGATTTTGTGATCAGCAACCCAAGGCAGAAACTGCTCCAGCACCTCACGTCATGGGGTGGGGTGTTGGTGGCCCCCGNTGGAAGGGCTCAGAAAACAAACAGATGTGGCACTTGGGCACATGTGGGCACTGGGGCATTCGGCTGGAGGTGGGATTTGATGATCTTGGAGCTCTTTTCCAGCTCTGCTGGTCTGTGATGATTCCGTGACTCAGAGCAGGTCCAGGGCAGTGCCTTGGTGCCATGGAAAGCGCTTGGAAAACACTGATGGGATAGGGAGGATTTTGTGATCAGCAACCCAAGGCAGAAACTGCTCCAGCACCTCACGTCATGGGGTGGGGTGTTGGTGGCCCCCGCTTTGGGCAAGGGATGGAGGGACAGGACACAGGGAATGGCTCCCACTGCCAGAGGGCAGGGATGGATGGGATCTTGGGAATTGGGAATTCCTGGCTGGGCTGGAATTGCCAGAGCAGCTGTGGCTGCCCCTGGATCCCTGGCAGTGCCCAAGGCCAGGCTGGACACTGGGGCTGGAGCAGCCTGGGACAGTGGGAGGTGTCCCTGCCATGACTGGGGTGGCACTGGGTGGGATTTGTGGTCCCTCCCACTCAAACCAGTCTGTGATTTTGTGGTTCTAATTCAGTGCAAAGACAAACATAACAGTCCCAAGCAGAATGGCCATTTCAGGGGGGTTATTCCATGGAGCAGCTCTGCATGACCCCTGCACATCCTGCTCCCCTTGCTCTCACTCCCTGCAAAGGCTCCCCTCCGAGGGCCTGGCCAGGATCGTTTTGTGCAGCTGGGTTATTCCAATGGGATATTTCTGTGCCTCAGTTCACAGAGCCACCCAGGCTTCCTCACCTGGATTTCCATTTCCAGGTGCCTGCTCTGGAAAGCAGGAGCTGGGGAGGCAGAGCCCAGGCTGGGCTGCCCTCACAGCCGTGCAGATATTTCTCATCCCCACGAGGGATCAGGAGTGGGGAAACACGGTGAATATTTCATGAGCTGTTAAACATTTATTAATCATTCATATGCAGATGATTAAAAAATTAATACAAAATCTGAGAATGATTTAGGAAGGAGTGAGCTCATGCTGACAGATGTGAGGAGCTGATGGAAGGGGAGAGTGAGGGGAGGAGATGGCACTGCAGTCCTCTGGGGGCAATCCTGTCTGCTTTGCAAATATCAAACAAGACAAATTCAACAGGGCCCCAGGTCTCCAGCGCCCAGCAGAAGAGCCGGGGGGCAAACAGGGACAGGCAGGGACAGGCAGGGACAGCAGAGGCAGGTAAGGACAGGCAGGGACAGCTGGGACAGGTAGGAGCAGACAGGGGTGAGTAGGGACAGACTGGGACAGGCAAGGACAGGTAGGAGCAGACAGGGGTGAGTAGGGACAGACTGGGACAGGCAGCCAGCCTCTGGCAAGGACACAGCATTGACCTTGCTGCTAATTAAACACATAGAAATATGTGTGAAGTAACCAGAAGTAACCAGAATCAGAGGATCCCCGACTGGTCTGGGTGGGAGTGGACATTCGAGCTCATCCAGTGCCACCCCAGCCATGGCAGGGACACCTCCCACTGTCCCAGGCTGCTCCAGCCCCAGTGTCCAGCCTGGCCTTGGGCACTGCCAGGGATCCAGGGGCAGCCACAGCTGCTCTGGCAATTCCAGCCCAGCCAGGAATTCCCAATTCCCAAGATCCCATCCATCCCTGCCCTCTGGCAGTGGGAGCCATTCCCTGTGTCCTGTCCCTCCATCCCCTGTCCCCAGTCCCTCTCCAGCTCTCCTGGAGCCCCTGCAGGCCCTGCAAGGGGCTCTGAGCTCCCCTGGGGCTGATGATTTCCAAGGGGATGTTTTTTTTTCACTGTGGCTGGCTGAAAGGCCATCAGGAATCTTGAGCAGGAGCCATTGTGACCTTGGAAATAGTTATTAAAATGAAAAAACAGTGGATTTGTAGGAATTAATTTGACTCATGGAAGGTTTCATAGGAACAGAAAGCTTTTGCCTAAAACAGAGACAACTTAAGAAAGATCAGGTAGATTTTAAGATTTTTATTGAATTACTCAGCTCTATCCACACATAAAAAAGAGAGAGAAGGGGGAAATGAATGAGACTGAAATCCTTCCTTTTTATTTGATTAAATAATTGTTTATTCTTCCTCACAGAATTGAAGAGAGACAAATCTTGTGGAATGCACTGGCCAGTTGCCCCCAGCGACCTGTGAAATGGAGCCAGACTGAAACCCTCGAGGTTTTGGCTGCAATAGCGAAATAAACAATATTATTTGTGCATTTCTGTGGGCAGCAATGACAATTTATTCTCTTTTAATCACAATCTTCTATCCAGATTTCTCCAGCATGATCTGAGCATCTATTTCAGCAGCTCCACACCGTGCTTCAAGGAGCTCGGCAATAAATGGGTTTAATTGTATTAAAATTATGGTAATAATTCAGGTGTGTACAATACATACAGGATGTAATTGATTGCACAAAAGGGATGTCTAATGTTGTGTGTGCTAATGAACTTCCCCTGGATTGGCAGTGCCAGCACCCTGGGTGGGACAGGGAGGCATTGTCTCTGCAGTAAAGTGACCCTGACCTTTCTCCTGTGTTCCTGCTCCCTCTGCCATGACAAATAGATTTCATTTCAGAGCCTTCTAGGACGTGGCATCAATATCTAACCTAATCCTGGGAAGCTGCTTTGAAGATGGGAATTCTGTTCCTCACCCCAGCGGCGAGGGGATCCCACCACCCTCACCTGGGACGGGAGCAGAGGTGCCCAGTGCCTGCCTGGCCCAGCACAGCTGTCCCCATGGACACCCCTGGGACAGCTCTGCAGGTCACAGGGGACAGCAGGCAGCCTCAGCTTGCACCAGGGACACTCGGGTTGGAGATCAGGGAAAACTCCTTCCTGGAAAGGTTTGTCCAGCCCTGGCACAGCTGCCCAGGGCAAGAGTGCCCATCCCTGGGAGGATTTGAAGCCCTGGGGATGTGGCACTTGGGGACATGGTCAGTGTGGCCTTGGCAGGGCTGGGGGAGGGTTGGACTCCATGGTCAGAGAGGACTTCTCCAACCTAAAGGATTCTGTGATTCTGTTCTCTGACTCTGGACTGAGTTGGTGATGATGCAAACCTCAGGGAACATTTACATTATTAAAATCACAGCAAATTGCAATTGCTGAAAAGGACGGTCCTGAACTTTCCATTGGTTTTAGGTCTTTGAAGCCAATGGGGAGCCCACATTTCAAACATGAACCATATGGTGGCTGAGATTACAAAAGATGGAATTTTGTTTTGCAGCGCTGCAGACTGCCCCTGCCATCCTCAGCCCAGAACAGGATTTAATGAAAGAGAATCACCATCAGATGACAGGGATCTGTGCCCTTTGGCTCCTGCAGCTCATGGGCACCACCACAAACAAGGGTTCAGCTCATGGGCACCCCGGGCTGCCACCCCCTGTGCCCTGGGTGGTGGCACCACCTCACCCCGAGCATGCCTGGTTCTCCTCCCAGCCCTGCCAGCCCCACGGAACCAGGGGTGGGCTCAGCATGACCCCACAGCCCCAGCACTGCCCTGGCACTGCCCCACAGCCCCGGCACTGCCCTATAGCCCTGGCACTGCCCCACTGCCCCGGCACTGCTCTGGCACTGCCCCACAGCCCTGGCACTTCCCCACTGCCCCGGCACTGCCCCACACCCCCGGCACTTCCCCACAGCCCCAGCACTGCCCCGGCACTGCCCCACAGCCCTGGAACAGCCCCGGCACTGCCCCACTGCCCTGGCACTGCCCCACAGCCCCGGCACTGCCCCACATCCGCAGCACTGCCCTG
>VWZP01001461.1:89427-99816 GCA_013396995.1 Dicaeum eximium | reverse complement strand
CACTGCCCCACAGCCCTGGCACTGCCCCACAGCCCCGGCATTGCCCCACAGCCCTGGCACTGCCCCACTGCCCCACAGCCCTGGCACTGCCCCACAGCCTCAGCAGTGCCCTGCACTGCCCCACAGCCCCGGCACTGCCCCACAGCCCCGGCACTGCCCCACATCCCCGGCACTGCCCCACTGCCCCACAGCCCTGGAACAGCCCCGGCACTGCCCTATAGCCTTGGCACTGCCCCACAGCCCTGGCACTGCCCTGGCACGGCCCCCAAGCCCTGTCAGTGCCTGTCCCAGGGGAGCAGCACCTCCTCCTGCCTGCACCCTGACCAGGGCAGGAAGCTTTGAGGGAAAGGATTGGGTTTGAATGGGTTCAGCCCAAGGGAGGTGAGCAAACGTGCAGAAAACAGCATTTCCTCCCGTGCAGTCAGCAGCTCACCAAGGCACCACTGCAGATCTGGGGACAAGCTGGGACAAGGCCACCCTTGTCAGTGTGATTGGCCCTTCCAGACACAGGGCAAAAAGAACATTTTAATCTTGCCAGTTTCTGTGGCTTTAAAGAGTGAGACAAATTGTTTCCCAAGAGGGGTTTCTGCCTTTGGATTCTTTAGACTCAACATTTTCTTCTTTGACATTGCACTCGAATACCAGCAGGATCTGATGGGGTCTGGGCACAGAACCATAGAGGATTTTGTGTTGGAAGGGATATTTTAAAGGTCATTTAGTCATTTGGTGGTGTCTTTCAAGCATCCTAGGCAGGAATGACAGAGCTGTGGGGTTTGGGTATAAAAATGGAATAATGCAATGGGAAGGTAAAGCACAGACAGAGGGCCCGTGGCTGCCAAGGGTCTGGGCTGAAGCAGTGCAGCAGAATTGTGCTTTCACTGATCAGGAGGCAATATTCAGAGATTCCTGAGATAAATCACATTTAAAGCAGCAAGTAATTCCACTGGAATTGCGATCATGGGCCAGGACTGCAGACAAGACCCCTCCACAGTGGTGCCACAGGGTGGGACAGCCCAGCCCGCTGTGCCAGCCTGGGGACACAGAGATGCTGGCCCAGGGGCAGGGTGGCAGCCCAGGACACGCTGGCAGTGCAGGGAGCTGGGCTGTGAGCAGGGCAGGCAGGGAAATGAGGGGCAGTGCCAGCAGGTTTGTCCCTGCCTGTGATGCTCTTGCCCACGGATACATCTCCAACCCCTATGAAACCTGTGGAAAGCTGCAATGAAACCCCAAACTGCCTCTGTTCCTGCCAAAAGCCCTAAGCCCAGACAGAAACGCCTCATTTTCCCCTCCTTTTATAGCTGTTTTTACCTCCCAAGGTGTGTCCTGCCCATGGCAGGGTCCCTCTTGCAGCTGCAGCTTGGTCCTGCCGGCCAGGCCAGGGGAGGGCTGTGCTCCCCTGAGCCCTGGAAATGGGGTTTCACTCCCTGGAGCCCTCCTCGCACCTGAACAACAGCAAATCTCTGTCAAACCTTCCCTTGGGGGTGAGCAGGATGAACCCTGGCTCCCGGGGCAGCCAAATTTAAATGTGCTACACCTTCCAAGCCTGGCTGGAAGGCCTCTCTTGCTTTGTCCCTGGCTGCTGGGGTGGGAATTTGGGAAACCAGGCACCCCTGTGGGAGCACAAGTTTCTCCCTCCAGCCCCTGGAGCTGGTATCTGGTGGAAATCAGCAGCACACGTGTTCATTGCGCTGTTGGTGAAATGTGCAGAGGGGCACAGCAGGGCAGGAAATGCAATTTCAGTTTAGGCTTTTGAACTGGAGCTTAATTATATCCCAGAATTTACTCTGCCCTTCACATGGGGCTCTAGCTAGACCAAGATTAATTATGCTGTGCAGATCTCTCCCCCTCTGGCCTAACTTTCTCTCTCTAACTGGTTGCCTGTGTATTTTGACCAGGCAATAAACCATTTTCTGAGGACAGGAAAACTCCAATTTCTCTTTGCTATTAGCAGTGTGGGTTTTTTCTCACTGGGAAGGTTCATCAATTATACCAACATAATTACCATATAACCATACTACAGTAATTATTTCACTATAGCTCTTCCTGTAGTGGCTGCTATTGAATAAAGCACCTTTTCCAATATTCCTTAAATCTGCTCCCCAGCAACATCAGCTAAATCCAAACATGTCCCGTTGCTGAAGAACGAGCACGTTGTGCTGGGGGTTTGGCTGGAGGAAGCAAAGCTGCTGAGCTGGAGCAGCAGTGCAGGTTGGTGGCAGTAAGGCAGGGCAGGGGACACCCTCAGGTGGCTCCTCCTGGTGCCCTGGGCTCTGCTAGGGTGGGACAGCTCCAGCTGCTGCCCCACAGCTGGGAGCTGGCCTGGGAACAGCGGGACCTGGCTGTGCCAGAGCTCAGGGATGGATGGACAGCACCCTGGGGCACAGGCTGGGGTTGCTGGGGTGTCCTGGGAAGGGTCAGGAGCTGGACTCCACAATCCTTCTGGGTCCTTCCAACTCGGGGCACTCTGGGATTCTGTTACTCCAGGATTTCCTCGCAGAGGTACACGGATTGGGCTCTGTTGCTGTTGCTGTTGTTATCAGAGCATCTTCTCCCCCGATGGCTGAGGAGGGGGGAAGGCACCCAGGGACGGCTGCTGGCCATGCCTGGGTGGGGCTGGCCCTGCCGTGATGAGCCATCCACTCATGGACCACCAGCCTCTGTGGCAGGGGCTGGACCCTGGGGAGGAGCTGTCCCATCCCTGCCCCAGGGACTGGGGACAAGGCATGGAGGGACAGGACACAGGGAATGGCTCCCACTGCCAGAGGGCAGGGATGGATGGGAGATTGGGAATTGGGAATTCCTGGCTGGGCTGGAATTGCCAGAGCAGCTGTGGCTGCCCCTGGATCCCTGGCAGTGCCCAAGGCCAGGCTGTATGTGGCTTGGAGCAGCCTGGGACAGTGGGAGGTGTGGCAAGGGGCAGAATGAGGTGGGCTTTAAGGTCCATTCCCATCCCAATGTTTCTGGGATTCTGTGGTTTAACATCCACTTCCCTGCCAGGGGAGCACACAGACGTGTGGGGCAGTGACCACGGCAGTGCCCAAGTGTCCTGCTCCCCAAAATTGTATCTTGGTTTCCTTTCTCAAGGTCAGTCAGACACTTTATTTTCCCACCTTTCCCCAGAGTCAGACAGAAGGAGAAGATCCCGTGCTGGACTTTCAGAGCAGTGCTGGGACCCCGGGAGGGCACAGCTCCTCCCGGCTGGGACAGGAGTGGGTGTGGATGGCTGTCCCTGTCACCCACGGCTGGCTCCCCCGAGCTGCCCACCCCGGGGCTCAGTCCCAGCCCAGCCAAGCCCAGCCCAGCCCAGCCCAACCCAGCCCAGCCCAGCTCCTCTCGCTGTTCAGCACCCGGCAGGTTCTGCAGAGCAAAACGCCTCTGCCAAACACTCGGGCGCACGTTTCCTGAAATAAGCGCTGAATTTATTCTTCTCAGACCAATTTATTTTGCTTGCCTAGGGTTTATGTATCATGCATGGCAAAGCGATACGAGGTTTGAACCATTTGTTTTAGCGAGTGAGCGCTGCGATCATGGTCACTGCGAATGTCAGAGACGGGTGGGGCTGAGCAGGAGCCCGGGACTCAAAGTGCTCCTGACGGGGACAGGTGGTGGCACAGAGCCTGCAGTGACAGCTGCGCGGTCCCACACGGGTGGCACACCGGGGGTGCCTTTGGGAGTGCGGATGTGCAGATTCTGTCCGAGCAGGAACCGCCCTGCCTGCCGCGACCACCGCCCTGCGCCGGGAGAGTCCCCGAGCTCTGCCCCGCGGTCAGGGGTGCCAGCGGCGGGGCGGGCAGCTCGGGGCCACCCCGCTGTACTGGTGCCTCAGGTTCAGCTTTCCTGTTTCCCACATCCTGTACATTGGTGTGTAACTCTGAATTTCACAGAAAGTGTTACCAAGCTCTCCCCACAGCTCAGGCACACACAACAATCCATTCCCAGCCCCAGAACCAAGGACACGCTGCAGCTCCAGCCCCAAAAAGTGCAAACAGCAGAGAACTGAGGAGAGCAAACTGGGAGGGTGGGACTGCATCACCTGGGGCTGGAATTGGACAATTCACCCCAAATGGGAATGGACCAAAACTTATCAAAGTGTGAGAAATCGTGGCTGATCCATCCTGGGTGCAGCCCTGGCCGGGCTCTGGCACTGCCCAAGGTGCATCATGTGAAGGCCTTTTAATAAATCCCTGATAAATTCCTTTAACTCAGCCCAGCCTCTGTTCCAGGAGCCTCTCAGGGCATCAGTACCCAGATAAGCCAGATCTGTGTTTTCAGATCTGACACAAAAAAAGCCAAGATGAATGACACGAAAATTAATAACTGGGGAACAACTGTTTATTGTTCCTCCATCCTAAGGACTGGGGTTCACTGAATAAATAGAATAAAACAGCGGATTTAAAATAAAAACAGAGTTTAATTAGTAGAACTGCTCTTCCACATAATCCATAATTAAACACAGAGCTGAGAGCCATGGGAGGGTCTGGAAAATAAAAATATAGATATACTCCAAATAATTACACACATCCAGGACAAAAAGACCCACAAACTAATTGAGCTGTGCACAGAAGGTGAAATTGTGTCTCCACTGAAGCCTGTGCTCACATTCAATTTATGTTAATTAGACTCAAATTCAACACCTCCGAGGCAGTGCTGAGCACACAGGTGTAAGTTAATGAAACAGGACACACTGACTTTTGCTTTCTGATGTCTATTTGTATTTATATGTTTGGTATTAATTAATGGAACTGTATTTCTGTTTATATACAACTTAATGAGAGCTCCCTCATGAGTCCAGAAAATCTTTCTTTAAGCATCCCTTGCACTCAGCCCTTTTTAATCCCATTCCACTGAGGGAAATGTCCTTTACTCAGACACAACCTATGGCCTTCCTAAATCCAGCTGTAATGCAAGGGAAGGGAGGCACTCAAGTTCTCCTGTCCCTGAGCAGGGAGACAAATGCCCAGCCAGACAGGGGGCAGATCATTCCCCCTCTTCTCTTCTCTTCTCCCGCTGGGCTCTCCCAGTGCCATATTCCCGTTCTTCGTTGCGCTGCTCAGGCAGCACTGATTGTAACCAACACTTTTGGACCCAGCACAAATGAAAGATCAGGGAGAGGAGCCCCCCTGGAAGCAGCACTGCATCCCTGCGGGCGTTTTATCCCCTCTAAAGCCAGCGACGGCTCATCTCCGAGAGCACGGCAGAAAATAATGAGCTCATTTGTTGTTTGTTTGTTTTTCCCTCTTGGCAGAGCAGCCAGCAACCAAGAAACAAGCCTTTATTCTTCATGGATGATCAAATGGCTGATTTAGGCCCCCGAGCCTTGCTCTCACAAAGCGCTCTGCCTTTCCTGGCACGGCGAGTGCCCGTGCCCTCGGCCAGCAGCCCTGGCACCAGAGATGCCCTGCAGTGCCTGGGCAGGGCCAGCTGCCCCAGGAGCAGGGCCAGGTGCTGGGCAGGGCCAGGTGCCCCAGGAGCAGGGCCAGGTGCCCCAGAAGCAGAGCCAAGCCAGGTGCTGGGCAGAGCCAGGTGCCCCAGGAGCAGAGCCACGTGCCCCAGGAGCAGGGCCAGGTGCTGGGCAGGGCCAGCTGCCCCAGGAGATGCCCTGCAGTGCCTGGGCAGGGCCAGCTGCCCCAGGAGCAGAGCCAAGCCAGGTGCCTGGGCACGGCCAGGTGCCCCAGGAGCAGGGCCAGGTGCCACAGGAGCAGAGCCAAGCCAGGTGCTGGGCAGAGACAGGTGCCCCAGGAGCAGAGCCAAGCCAGGTGCCCGGGCATGGCCAGGTGCCCCAGGAGCAGAGCCAGGTGCCCCAGGAGCAGGGCCAGGTGCCCCAGGAGCAGAGCCAGCTGCCCCAGGAGCAGAGCCAGGTGCCCCAGGAGCAGAGCCAGGTGCCCCAGGAGCAGAGCCCGGCGTGGCTGTGCCCAGGGCAGAGTCCGGGCAGCGCCAAGGGAAGGGCTCCAGAGTCACTGCCTGTGGTGGGGCCTGGGGAGGGGAGAGCTGCCCACCCCCACCAGCAATCCTGGGGGGGGGCCCTGGGTCCCTGCACACCCCCACAGCACCAGCACTCCTGGGGGGACATGAGGACGTCCCCAAGAGCTCCAGCCTTGGCCCCGGTGGGACGGGAGATCTGATGGGAACTGGCAGGATGGAGAGGCACAGCTCCAGAGGACGGACACAGCCTGGGGCAGGGGAGCAGCCCAGAGAGAAAGGTAAATGAAACGTCATGGTGATGGGGTTAGGGTTGATTGTGTCAATAAACATTGTACTGGCTCTTTAACCCATCCTCCCCCAGCCTTCCCTGCACTTTTCGGGTCTCACCTCAGTAATAACCATGCACTTTTCGGGTCTGACCTCAGGAATACGCACTTGCTCTGCACTGGAAGGGCTCATTAGGGCACATGGAGTGCCAGCTCCTCCCCCCCTGCTTTCAGGCAGGTTTTTACATACATGTGCATTAATCTTGTCATTTATATTGTATCTTAAAAAGGACAAATTACCGAGCTGTGCACACCTGAGAGTAACATTAGCTGGAGCTCACCGAATGCAGCTTTGTTTTACAAACTTGCCTTTGTGTCCAGGCTGTGGAGTCTGTAAAGTACGGAAATCTACACTCAGGTCCTGGAATCACCTGATCTCGAGGGGGATGGGAGAGGCTGGAAAAGCCCCGGAAGGATACTGATGAGTTCCAGCCTGAGACAGTTTCACAGAGAGCCAGAGGGCTTCTCTACCTTGAGTTCACTCTCCAAGCAAGCTTCACTCCCCTGTGGAAAATGTCCCCAAATCTGCCCCAGATTCCCAAGAGAAGCTGGAAGGAGCCTTCCCAGGCTTGAGCTGCTGGTCTGGGGCCTTTCCAGGCCAAGGACCCACCACGTGGGGAGAGAGCTGCACTGGAACTGGGCACCAGAGCTTGGGAGCACAGACATCGGGTGGGATAGGAAGGGCCAGTGGAGAAATGCCTGGGGAGATCCAGCCCAGGCTGCAGGGAAGGAGGGATGGATGAGGGATGGAGGGATGGATGGAGAGATAATTGGATGGAGGGATAATCGGATGGAGGGATAATTGGAGGGAGGGATAATTGGATGGATGGGTGCCTGGATGCTGTGATCAGGAGAGGGCGTTTGGCCCTGAGCACAACACTGAACCAATCTTTTCTGATTTGTTCCCATGAATTTATGAACCCAGAAGGAGCATTAGCAGCCCAAACCAAGCCTAGTAAAACAAATAGCTGAGACAAAAGTCTCCCCTGGTTCCACTCCCTGATGTTATCTCCTCTCCATCGCAGCCCCCTGCTGCTCACCCATCTCCCCATGTCAGCTGCAGCGGTGCTCGTCCCAGCCAGCACAAAAATGCGATTTTTCCCCAGCCAAGCTGTCAGGGGCATGAACATGAACCCCTCACGGCGCCGTGCTCCGCAGCAGGGCTGCAGCACCAGGACTGTCCCCAGGGCTGTCCCTGCCCTCATCCCGCTTCAGAGCCCCCTGGGCTCGGAATGTGACGCCGGGGCGGGCCCTGCCCCGGCCGGCAGCACGGGAGGCAGCACAGCACCCTGGGCTTGGTGGCTGCCAGCCCCGGAGCCCGGGGAGGGGACAGGGCCAGAGCCCGGACCCGGCTGGGCTCCCGTGTGCAGCCAGGAGACAGCCCCAGCACGGAGAGACAGGGACACGGGGTGACACCGGGGACACAGGGACAGCTGGGGCACGAGGTGACACCGGAGACCCAGGGAGGGACACCCCGGGGCACGGTGTGACACCATGAGGAGAGGCAGGGACACCTGGGGCACGAGGTGACACCATGAGGAGAGCCAGGGACACCCCGGGGCATGAGGTGACACCATGAGGAGAGGCAGGGACACCTGGGGCACGAGGTGACACCATGAGGAGAGGCAGGCCAATCTCCTCGGGCTGCTGCAGAGCTAAGGGTGAATAAACGCAGCTGTCCTGGCGGTTCCTTGCCGCAGCCCGGGCACGGGAGCGTTAACAGCAGTTTTCACTTAATTCTTTTCAGAAATAATCTGGCGATCAGGAATTCTGTTTCTCCTAACAATATTTGATCAGGAAATTGATAACATTTAATGGACTGTGGCTTACAGAAAGGGATGTTTTTTAAAAATTATCTTGAAGTGAAGAGGGATTTTAACTCGATTCCTATAGTGAGTTATTTACAAAATCACAGAATCATTAAGGTTGGAAAGAGTTTTAAGATCATCAAGTCCAAGCACCACCACGTTCCCCACTAAATTATGTCCTCAAGTGCCATATCCACACATTTTTAAATACTCCTAGTGATGGTGTCTCCACCACTGCCATGGGCAGTCTGTGCCAGAACTGGACAACCCCTTTTGTGGAAAAAAAATTAAATCCTAATATTCAATGAAAGCCTCCCCTGGTAAACTCGAGGCCATTTCCTCTCACCCTGTCACTGCTGGGAGAAGCTCAGTTCAGAGGGAAGCTCCAGCCTGGCTTGGCCTGGGCAGAGGAGTGGGATGGGCTGGGCTGGAGTGGGGGCTGTGCAGAGCTCAGCATCCCCAGCCCAGCCCTGAGTGAGCTCATCCCGGCCAGGCCCAGCCCTGCTCAGGCCCAGCTCTAACTGAGCTCACCCCAGCCAGGACCAGCCCTGCTCAGGCTCAGCTCTGAGCTCATCCCAGCCAGGACCGACCCTGCTCAGGCTCAGCTCTGAGCTCACCCCAGCCAGGCCCAGCCCTGCCCAGAGCCTGCTCCAGCCGCCCCCCCCGATGAGCCCCTGGACACAAACCAACCTTTCCGTGCCCTGCAGGACCAGACAGAGTTTATAACAACAACCACAAGTGAGAAAGGTGAATTTATCCTCTGGGCAGGGGCCACGGAGCAGTGGAATGAAAAGGTGACGATTCTTTGTGCCCTACACTGCGACATCCCTGAGCTCAGGGGACACCTCCTGCTGCAGCCCCTGGCAGGATGTCACTGCTCACCCTTCACCCCCAGCCACACTAATTCCTTGCACTGAGAAAATAATTTTGAGAATTTTATTCAAGGCTCTGGAGAGTAATTTTTAATTTTTCTCTCTGAGGTATTGTAAACCCCTCTGCCTCAGACCGGATAAAAGTGATGAATTTTAAATACGTGTGACGCCATTCATCTTCCACTCGGTGAGGTGACCGCAGCGCTCATTTATAACCAGCCACGGTGACACCTTCCATGGAATTCAGAATGAATGGAAAGGCTGAAAATAATCCTTTCTGAAATAATTGTGTTCTGCTGACTAAGAAGCTCCAATTTTCAATTTATCTCCACATTTGCTACTCTAAATCTGCCAGCAATTAGTTTTTCTGTGCGCACAGGAGCGTGAGCCGGCCACAGGCAAGGGAGGGATGCGCTGCCCCTCCTGAGCCTGGAGCTGTGAGCAGAGCCTGATCCCATCCACACAAACACGGAGCAGCAGCCAGCGCGGGAAGCGGCAAACGGCCATCAGGTGTAACCATTCCAGAATTTATCTGCACAGAAAACGTTAATCCTCGTTCTGCTGAGACAGGTGCGGCCTTGGATCCTGCCTCACACCTGTACCTGCGTTTCGCTTTAGGTAATGAGTGAAACAAAAGTCTCCCCAGAATGTGCTCGGTATCGAATCAGGATATTAAGGAATGAGCAGGCTCCAGAAACGTCCCTGTGTCCATTCACCTGCAGCCAGGCAGGAAACACAGGGGCTGCACACCTGCCTCAGGAGAAACGGGCTCCAGGATGAATCCTGGAAATCCAGAAATACTGCAGGTGTCCTTCGTGCCAGGACAGGCCTCAGTCCTGCACAGGTAATGTACATCCTGCACAGATAACACACCTCCTGTACAGGTAACACACCTCTTGTACAGGTAACATCCATCCTGCACAGGTACCAAACCCCCTGCACAGGTAACATCCATCCTGCACATTTACCACACCTGCACAGGTATCACACCCCCTGCACAGGTAACACACCCCTGCACAGGTACCACACCTCCTGTACAGGTACCACACCCCTGCACAGGTACCACACCTGCACAGGTAACACACCGCCTGTACATGTACCACACCCCCTGCACAGGTACCACACCTGCACAGGTACCACATACTTGCACAGGTACCACACACCTGCACAGGTACCACACACCTGCACAGGTAACATCCATTCTGTACAGGTACCCCCCCCCCTGTACAGGTACCACACCCCCTGCACAGGTACCACACCTGCACAGGTAACACACCACCTGTACATGTACCACACCCCCTGCACAGGTACCACACCTGCACAGGTACCACATACTTGCACAGGTACCACACACCTGCACAGGTAACACACCCCTGCACAGGTACCACACCTGCACAGGTAACACACCGCCTGTACATGTACCACACCCCCTGCACAGGTACCACACCTGCACAGGTACCA
>VWZP01001461.1:0-75483 GCA_013396995.1 Dicaeum eximium | reverse complement strand
TGTGCTGGGTCACCTCCCTGGGATGTGCTGGGTCACCTCTGGGATGTGCTGGGTCACCCTCCTGGACTGTGCCAGATCACCTCCCAGGATTGTGCTGGGTCACCTCCCTGGGATTGTGCCAGATCCCCTCTCAGGATTGTGCTGGGTCACGTCCTCCAACAGCAGCAGATCTCCTCTCAGTCTCCTCTCTGTCCCAAAGAGACAAGCTCCCACAGCCCAGGAGATCCCACAGAGATCCCACGAGAGCTCCATGCCCAGGAAAAGCGAAGTTTTGGAGCAGACTTTGTCCACAGAGGGGGAACAAAGGCACCTGTGCAGACACCAGAGCTCCCAGAGCTGGAGGCAGGTGAGCTTTTCTGTGCCAGGTTCATAGGTCAGAGCTCAGCTGGGGACACTCTGTGCTGGCCTGCTGAGGTTCTCTGCATTAACCCTTCAAACACCAGCTGCATTTATTTCAGCCTGTCCTGAATGCTCTCTCTGTGGGATGTGAAGGAAAACCATTATGAAAATCAAGGTAAGGCAGAAAAGACCAGGTTGGACAGGGCTTGGAACAACCTGGTCTAGTAGCAGGTTCCTGCCCATGGCAGGGATGAAACAAGGTGAGCTTCAACTTCCCTTCCAACCCAAAACACTTGTGATTGGATTGCATGAAAGGAATGCTAGATGGTTTATCCCCTTTGAAAATCCCTGTAAATAAGCCCAAATAATGCAAAGAGATATAAAACCTGCAAGAAACTTAGAGGTGAAATTAAATTTAAATATGAAAGTAACATCTTCATAATATCAAACAGCAGGATGCAAGGCCACCTGTAAACACAGGCCAAAAAGCAGAACACAAATTACCTCGATGTAAATACTTTCTTACATTTGCAGTCGTGCACATGGATCTCAAATAAGAGGCTGAGGCTGTGGAGCCAAGTCGAGGAGACAAAGTGATTTATTGAGATAGCAGTGGTCAGCCCATGGACAGGTCCTCGAGGGAATTTAGAATTATGCTGCTACGGTCACTGATCAAAGCAGACCTGGGATCCCATGGGGCCAACACCAACTTCCTGGAGGGGAATCCCTGCCGTGAGCTCTGGGTCCCTGCGTGGAGCCTCTGCAGGCAAACAGAGTCCAGGGGTCTGGAGCAGGAGATGTGGATGTGCAGCCTGAGTGCTGAGAGCAGCCAGCTCCTCTCACTGCTGCCCATTTCACATTCCACTGGTGCATCACCTCGGTGCTGAAGTGCATCAATTATTCCTGAGAATTGACAGTTGCTTTATGTAATTAAATCTTTGCTCAATATCATGGAATCACAGAGTCATAGACTGATGTAATCACAGACTCCCAAAATCACAGAATTCCAGACTGGTTTGGGTTGGGAGGGACTTTCAGGGCCACCCAGTGCCACCCCTGCCATGGCAGGGACACCTCCCACTGTCCCAGGCTGCTCCAGCCCCAGTGTCCAGCCTGGCCTTGGGCACTGCCAGGGATCCAGGGGCAGCCACAGCTGCTCTGGGAATTCCAGCCCAGCCAGGAATTCCCAATTCCCAATCTCCCATCTATCCCTGCCCTCTGGCAGTGGAAGCCATTCCCTGTGTCCTGTCCCTCCAGATTGTTATCCAAATCCCCCTCCAGCCTTTGCAGGCCCCTTTATCAATCCCCTTAGTCTGCTCCTTTTGTCTTGGATGTTTCCTTATCCGTATTTTCTTTGCACAGAACTGAGTGTCACGGGCAGGCCCTGCACAGACCAAACCAGGAGATCTTGGCCTGGGGATGTTGGTGCCACAGAACAGGCAGTGTGGGACCAGTGCATGCATTTTTTTAAGTACTGCAGGAGCTTCAGCATCTCCAAACTGCTCCTCGTTGCTCGCTGCAGCCGAGACCTCCCTGTGCTCCTTGCCCTCGGTGTCCTGGCCCAAGGACCGCTGCCACTTCCTCAGGGAGCAGGATGAGCCTCCTCTCCCAGCTCTAGGGCAGAATTAAACGTGTCTGCAGCAGCACCTCCCTGTCTGTGTCAGGTGCCAGCTCCCAGTTCCTCCCTCGGGCGATGCTTGGCTCATCCTGTAACAAAAGCTGCTGTGAGGTGGGAAGAGGATGGAAGAGGCGGGCAGAGCTCCAGTCCTGCCCTGCCCAAACCCCCGGTGGGAGCCCTGCCACAGACACTGCCCAGGGCACGAGGCTTGACAGAGGCTTGGGAAGCAGGGATTAGCATCTTCCCATTTGGAGACCTGTACAGAAAGGCGCTGGAGAGCCCAGGGAATTGTATCATTAACAGTGAAGTTAATAGCAAACCTGTTTTATAGCTCAGTGCACCATTTCCACAAAAATAGCTGTTCCCTACCCAGCCAGCACATCTGACGTGCAGATTAACAGATCCTACATTTCGCATTTCCAAAACTCTGTGGCTTTTACCCCTACAATTTATTAGCTTCAGATGTGCATCTCCAGTCCCAGAGGAGCTTAAAGTGAGCTGGAAGGCTGAGCCCTGGCAGGATCAGTGGCAAACTAACAAGGTCAGCCCCATCTTCCCGTTTCCATGGCGATCGCTCTGATAATACAGAGCATGGCAACACCAGCCTTCTCCCAGCTCCTCCAGCTCAGCTCCTGGCTTTGTCTGACTCCGCTGGAATGGGGCTGAGATAAAAGAGAGCTCACAGCAAACAGAGAGGACTGTGGTGCTGCCGGAGCACGTGCTGGACGCCCGGGCCCTGCCCTCAGGAAGGTGAATTTTCAACAAAGGTTTCCTTCCAAGGGCCTGCTGTGGGCTGGAAAGGTTCAGCCTTCACTCAGGCTGCACTTGGCCACATGAATCCTGCCACAGATCATAGGTTTTTGTTTTATCCTCTTCATCAGGATGTATTTTCTCCACTACAAGATTTCTCCTGCTCAGTCATGAGGACATATCCATGCTGGGAGCAAAACGGCCAGTGGGTGACAAAACATTTTGTGGTGCAGGAAAAAGAGCGGGTCTGGTACCCAAAAGACTCCAGGAGAGGATGATGCTGTGGCACAGCCTGAGGCAGCCTCTGTCTCCCAGATCCCAGTGAAGGGACGGGCAGAGGGGCTGGGGTGGCTCTGCTCCCCAAGTGGGGATGGCGCTTTCCAAGGAAGGGTGAGAGTTTGTCACAAAAAATCCTACTTGTGTCTGAAAATAGAAGCTTTCCAAACCTCAGTTCTTTGGAACGAAAGCCAGCTCCGGTGGGTGTATCAGGATTTAGGAGTTTAAACTCTTCATGGAACAAGGTTTCTGCCTTTGACTAAATATTCCAAAGCTCTGCATTGCAATAAAGTGTTTTACCAAGCAGAACTATTTCCTAGTTCATTGAGAACTACAGAATTATGATAGAATTGCAGGAATATATGTGTTTGTATATCTGCATGTGTACATCCGAGTACAGACATCTGTGAATTCAGGAGTGAGTCCCAGCAGCGCTGCACAAACCTGTCCCTGGAGAGCAGCCCTGTCAGCTGCTCTACCTGCCTGGCTCTGCGAGCCTCGGGTTTAACCTGGCTGTGCGAGTTCCCAGCATTTGTCAGGGCTGTAAGAGGATGGGCCGGCACTAGGGATGCCCTGAGAGGCTCCTGGAGCAGAGGCTGGGCAGAGTTAAAGGAATTTATCAGGGATTTATTAAAAGGCCTTCACATGATGCACCTTGGGCAGTGCCAGAGCCCGGCCAGGGCTGCACCCAGGATGGATCAGCCACGAGTTCTCACACTTTGATAAGTTTTGGTCCATTCCCATTTGGGGTGAATTGTCCAATTCCAGCCCCAGGTGATGCAGTCCCACCCTCCCAGTTTGCTCTCCTCAGTTCTCTGCTGTTTGCACTTTTTGGGGCTGGAGCTGCAGCGTGTCCTTGGTTCTGGGGCTGGGAATGGATTGTTGTGTGTGCCTGAGCTGTGGGGAGAGCTTGGTAACACTTTCTGTGAAATTCAGAGTTACACACCAATGTACAGGATGTGGGAAACGTGAAAGCTGAAACTGAAGGCACCATCACCAGGAGAACTGCCAGAAGGACACAGCTGCTCACACCAGGTGCTGCAGGAGAGAAGCGCTGGCTGCGCTCTGGGGCTGGGGAGCAGAGGAGCTTTGGGGAGCTGAGGAGGTTTGGGGAGATGAGGAGCTTTAGGGAGATGAGGAGCTCTGGGGAGCTGAGGAGCTTTGGGGAGCAGAGTTTTGGGAAGCCTCAGAGCTTTGGGGAGCTGAGGAGTTTTGGGGAACTGAGGAGGTTTGGGAAACTGAGGAGTTCTGGGGAGCAGAGGAGTTTTGGGGAGCAGAGGAGTTCTGGGGAGCAGAGGAGTTTTGGGGAGCAGAGGAGTTTTGGGGAACTGAGGAGTTTTGGGGAGCTGAGGAGTTTTGGGGAGCAGAGGAGTTTTGGGAAACTGAGGAGTTTTGGGGAGCAGAGGAGTTTTGAGGAGCCTCAGAGCCCCGGGGAGCAGCCCCGGGCTGGGTCAGGGCTGCTGCGCCAGCCCAGGGCTCTGTGTGGGGATGCTCCGTGCCCGGTCCCTGCCCCCAGCAGCTCCAGCATCCCCACCCCCGCCGCAGGACGAGCCCCTGGCTGAGCACAGCGGCCGTGCCATGCCCACCCCGCAGTTTGGTGTTTGCCTGGCCCGGCCCCCTCAGCTGAAATGGGAGTGGAAGCGTTCCTGGACAGGGCTGGGAGAAACCTGCTTTGGTGGAAAGGGGAGGAATTCCCTCCCAAGCCATTCTGTGATCAGACTACAGCCCAGCATCTTCATGTGCATGGAATATGCCGCTGCAACAAAAACTGGGCAATATTTGCAAATTATTTACCTGGAAAGGAAAGAAGCATTCCTGGAATACTGAGTGCCTTGTAAAACTTCCTTCTGAAGTGACTCATGGGGGAACAGCCAAATGGGATTGGGAATGAGGAGCAGTTCCCAGACACCTAAACATATCAGTTATGAGCATTGTTCTGCAGCCTGAATGGAGAGATGGAAAATGGATATGTCATTGTGGTGCATTATATTATCATATTTTAAAGCTACCCTCGGCTGTAACAAGCTCTGAGGTGTTTTCTAGAGTGATGAAGTATTTAATAAAAGTAAGACAAAGAGTCACAGGAGACCTCGGTGGCTTGTGTGCCCTTTGAAACACATTACTGGTCCAAAAGATATTAGTTTAATCCTCTCTTCTGGTTAAACTGATTCATCGTCTGAAGGAGAAGAAAGATTTCTATGTATCTGCAAAGCTCTTTTAGCTTCATTCGGCATATCTGGATAACATTTCCAAACAATTCTTGTTCCCCCAGTGTAGCAAAGCAGACAGATTATACAGGATCCACTGTCTGACAAGGATATTTCCCCACACGAAACAGGACAGTGAGCAGCTCCCTGACCTTGGGCTGTGGCTCCTCCCCGCAGGTCCCAGCACCCACCTGAGCCCCAAGGGCTGCTCCTGCCGGGGCTCCCTGCCAGCCCCCTCAGGGACACGGCCTCCAGCCCCCTGTGCCTGTGACAGCCAGACTGGGACCCAAACACACAGCTGGGCTGAGCCCACACCTTTGACTGCATCCGTGGGATCTTCATGGTTCTGCCCTCCCCAAATCGCTTTTGATTCTCTGAATCCTCCCTGCTCATCCCGTGCCCAAACTCATCCCTTGGAGACCGCGTTCCAAACCAAAGGAATGTGTGCAGTGACACCCCCAGCACGAAGCCCTCAGCTGGCCACGGTCACCCACAGCCCCAGGAGATGGCTGCAGGCCAAGGCAGCTTCTCCTGGCTGCTCCCCCACTCCCTTCCCCGTGCCTCTCTCCAGCATCAGGATCATCCTGTCAGCACCAGCCTGGGCCAGGGCTTCTCCTGGCTACCACCAAATCAGCCTGGAAGTGTCACACCAGAACATCCCTGCACCCATGGATAAATAGCTCCAAAGCCCCAGAATATGAAATTAAACCCGGGCCCAGGCTGGGTTCCTGGCCCAATGATCAGCCTTGGGGCCGGGGCACCGTGACCTCGGCCCTGCCTGCCCTCAGGCACAGGTGACACTTCTCATCTCTGTCCCAGCTGCAGCAAAATTCTTTTCCCTTTCTCTGCTCCCATCGTTTGCACGACAGCCACTAATGATGCTTTTCTCTCAATAATATAATGTAACTGTAAGAAGCCAGCACTGAATCAACCTAACCTGTATTTAACTGGAGTTCAGGGTTTCTTGCCAGACCTGCTGAATTTTCTCCGAGCATCCCACCTCCCTCAGCACAAGTCTCTAGCTCAGAGCAATTAACCTTTTTCTTTCCCTCTGTAATGCCTGAATTTCAGCTTATTTTATTTTCAAAAGAAATTATATTCTCTGAACATGCAACAATCCTATAATTAAAATAATTTGCCATTGTGGCACGGGGGTTACATAATTGGCAGGGAAGGATACTTGATATTTTAATAACTGTGAGGCATATGAGAAATTTTTCTCACCTTCAGCTGCCTGTGAACAGCAGCTGCTATGTTTTGCAGCTTCACAATCCTCATCAGTCCTTCTGACGAGTCATTTGCCCAGAATTTTATTTTCCAAATGACCCAGTATCTCACTAAAATAAGCTGAACTCCTTTGCAAAGAGGACCAGTAATTTCCTAAAGTACCTTACTAAGAAGTTCATGCTTGCTCAGCTGCTACAGACAATGGCAAAACACTAAAAAAAAGGGAACATGGGAATGAAAGATCCAAGTCTGGAAGTGGAAAGGATCACTGAAGTCTGACTCCAGAAATGTCCCAGGACCAGAGCTGGGCTCTCCCACAGGGCTCCTTCCAGTATCACCTCTGGCAGGGGCAACATTTAAAATCTACCATTTGTCTTTTCTGTCGTATTTTGAAAGTTCAGTGTCAGACCGTTCCAAGCCCAGATGTGCAACTGCCATGGCTTTTAATCATAGAGTTTTGGGATGACCGACTGGTTTGGGTTGGAAGGGACCCTGGGGACCCTCGAGCTCATCCAGTGCCACCCCCTGCCACGGGCAGGGACACCTTCCACTATCCCAGGCTGCTCCCAGCCCCATCCAGCCCGGCCTGGAACACTTCCAGGGATGAGAGCAAAAGAGTTTCCAAAAATCCCATGGAAGAAAAAATAACAAAAATTCTAAATATTTTCCAAACCCAAGGGGTGGAATGATGCTAAAGCGTGTTGCTACACCTCCTCCACTTTCTGCCACCTTCTAAGCCACGACAGCCACCTCTCCCTCATCGAAGCTGAGCCAGCTGTGTCCCATCAGCCCTACCTGTGAATGTCTCCATCCCTCCCCCGGGGTGGGGGGAGTTTTACCCCTGAGCCAGTCGGGCAAGGGAGGACCTTGGCACACTGAAAGTCATTGTCCCACCTCAGGACCTGCCTCTGCACAGCCTCATTTTGGCTGTGCACAGCCTCACCCGTCTGCCCCCCGTGTTTATCCGCGCTCCCCACAGCCAAGCCCCAGACCTCGCAGGGATGCAGCCCCGGCTCCTGTTCCCATCCCTCTGCTCCTCAGCCAGGAACAGAATCACAGAACCCCAGGATCACCCAGGCTGGAAACGCCCTCTGAGGCCAGCGGCTCCAGGCAGAAACCCAGCATTGCCAAGTCATGGACACAAACGCTGTTGGAGAACCTGCCGCCAACAACTGAAAATGAGCTCGTCAGGTGGAGTTTAGAAATTGGAAAGAGAAACAAGGACAGAAAATAACCATAATAGTCAGAAATTGGCCACAATAAGCGGCTGTTAAGGAACACAGGCAGGACTGGGGGACTCACGCATGCAAATGTCTTACTAAATAAAGAGCCAAACAATTTCAGTCATTAAACCGGGAGACAGATTCCCAGCTCTCTTCCTTGGACAGGATTTTCCGCACACCCAGCCCGAGGATGGGCGCCCTCCCCTCAGCAGAGGGATGGGTTAGGGTGTCCTGGCAGGAGCCCTCCTGCCCTCCCGACCCCGGCACAGGGAGCAGCCCCACCGGCCCGGAGAGACAGGCAGCCCGGAGAGGGACAGAACCAACGAGCCTTCTGTGAGAGAGGCACTGAATATCCCTGCAGCCTGAGCGCCAGCGGTTTGGTATTTACATGAGAATAAACCGGAGAAAGGCTCTTTTCTGAGCTGACTGTGGGGGAGGGCAGTGTTTCATCAGGAACTTGGAAGGATGGTTATCCGTGCCCGAGCACTGGCACCTGGATGTGCCCGGATCTTGGCTGACAGGACCATGGCAAACCCCAGTGCGATGTCAGACCCCGGATGTCATTTCTCTGGGACTTGTAACACATGACAGGACACACCGCTGCCCCTGTGTGTGTGAGGTGTGCGGGAGTTTGGGCCCCTTGGCTGCTCCAGTCCAACCTGGAGAAGCGGTGGGGTCATTCCCACCTGAGCCAGCTGCAGGAGAGCATCGCCAATGGCATCACCAAAGGCATTGTCCATCACCAACAGCATCACCAAAGGCATTGCTGAAGGCATCGCCAACTGCTGGGTTTTTGGTGGTCCCAGCAAGAGTGGGAACCCTCCCCCTGGGCCCTTTGGAGAGGGTTCCCTTTCTCAGTTCTTTTCCAAGGATGAAGAATGTGCAGGACTCTATTTCTCTTGGTCTTCAGGCTGTTGTTTATTTTTCTCTTAAGTTCAGCACCGTCTGCACACCAGACTCAGCGTGCGAGAAGCGAGGCACAAAATGGACCCCAAACACCCAAACCAAGGCACAAAATGGACCCAAACACCCAAACCAAGGCACAAAATGGACCCCAAACACCCAAACCAAGGCCTTTTAAAGCTCTTTAGCCCAATTACTTTCTAACACGTCCTTTGTTTTTACTTTTCTACCAATAACTTCTACTGATCTATTCACGTAACTTCCACACCGCTGCTTTCTCTAACCAATAACTTTGTGCCACCAGTGCTGCAGAAAATGGAGCCAAAGAGGGACAAGAAGGAGACAACACTCAAAATCCCCCATCTTGTCTCCTATTCACTCTCATATTAAAATCCTAAAACCCTAAATTCTTCACTCTGTGACAAACTACTACTACTGTTTAATTCACACCTGTGTGCTCTAACTCATCCCAAAGCTTTGGTAACTTTCTCCAGGGATGAAGGTTAAAAGCAGAGTTCTGCTGAGGGTCAGGGCTTCCTAAAACACGCAGAGAGACATTCTCTGTGCCCTGGATTCCAACACCAAAGGCATTGCCAAAGACATTCTCCAGCACCGAAGGCACCGCCAAAGGCCATGTTGGTACCAGGGCCGTGTCAGAGCAGCACGGGGAGGGCACTGCAGATGTCCCCTGCCCCTCGGTGTAATGCCAGCCAATGCTTTGCTTAGAGACAAACATGAAATATTCGTGCATCTTTCTCATTAGAAAATGAGAAGTGTTGCTTTTAATGAGTGGAAGAAGCATAAAACTGGAAAAGAAAGCAGGGCAGAAATTAAAATGATTGTTTCCTAAGTCTTGTTTTCTTTTTGCTATGGACCATTCACAGCTGAAATAGCGATAATGAAGTGAAAGTTGCTTATACATTTCCTTTTATGTGTATCCTGTGAAAAAATAAGCCATTATTATCCTACACTAATACATTTCAGACTAGAATGCAAGATAAGGACGTTGGGATGTGGGATGTCAGTCTGTGATGGTTCAAAGGATGAGGGGTATTTTTCACTGCAGTAAAGAATCACATTGGATTCCCTGTATCTTCATTTTCACTGAAACGATAACACAGAATAAACAGTTCTAAGGTAAGCACAAAGAAATCAATGGCACACACATCTTCTGCTGGAATGTACAATGGATGGCATATTTTTAATAGTGGTACTTCACAAAATGATATAATAAAAATGCACACAACATCTCTCCAAGCTGCTATCACTGGTAGTTACAGCTGAAATCACAGATCTTAATCCCGCCAGCCTCCTCCCCCATCGTCCTGAATTCACAGGGCAGCTCATGAAGGCGTTCAACACTTCCGTGGAGGCAAAGTCCCAGGTCTGCACAGATGTTCAGGATTCAAGAGCTGTGCAGTGTCACTGGCCTGACCAGAGCCCAGCACAGCCCCAGGCCTGAGCTGATCCTTCCTTTAGAATCCCAGATTGGTTTGGGTGGGAAGGGACCTCAAATCCCACCCAGTGCCCCCCCAGCCATGGCAGAGACACCTCCCACTGCCCCAGGCTGCTCCAGCCTGGCCTTGGGCACTGCCAAGGATCCAGGGGCAGCCACAGCTGCTCTGGCAATTCCAGCCCAGCCAGGAATTCCCAATTCCCAAGATCCCACCCATCCCTGCCCTCTGGCAGTGGGAGCCATTCCCTGTGTCCTGTCCCTCCATCTCTTGTTCTTCATTGGTAAAAAATGCCCTGAAGATCCCTCAAAACACCTTTTGGAACTGACTGGAGGAGTGGGAGCTTTGAAAGGGTGTCACTCCTGTTCCCCAGGGCAGGGGGTCTGAGGGGTGCAGGGGGGCTGGGGCAGTGGGGGTCAGAGGGATTTGGGGAGCAGATGGATTTTGGGGGCAGAGGGATTTGGGGGGCAGAGGGATTTGAAGGCAGAGGGATTTTGGGGGGCAGAGGGATTTTGGGGGGCAGATGGATTCTGTGAGCAGAGGGATTTAGGGGACAGAGGGATTTGGGGGCAGTGCCTTTGAGCGAGGCTGCAGCAGTGCCCAGGCTCCCTTTGGCCACTCCTCCACACAAATGTGAGCACACAGCACAGCAATTGCTCAGGTAATGGGAATAGAGAAAATCGGCAATTTCCTTCATTTCTGTTAAGATTTTGGGGACAAAAAGAAGGGCCTGACACTTCCCGATCACACAGTGATAAAATCACACCAGAGATCCTTGATACACAGGAGTATATATTGATACTTGAAACACAATAGGTACTTAGTGATAAAATCACACGATAGATTTTAAGCTTCTTGATTCATTCAGATGCTCTGAGGATTTAGCCAGCACAGATAGCAGGGAAGATAATGTCCTTTATCTAATCACTTTGGCCAGAAGTGCAGCATTTTTGAGAAAAAAAAAAGAGCCCTTTCAACACATATCAATTTCGTTGGTAAATTTGGCAAACCTGGTTTTAATTTTAGTTAAAATTTAAAACATATAATTTAAAACTAAATAAAAGGAACAATAAAAATCTCATTCACCACGGCTGCTGCACCACTGGAAGATGGTAAAATGCAAAGCTAGGACAAAACCCTTTGGAAACTCCAACATCAGCTTCTTTTTACTTTTTGGCTCTGGCTCCTGAACCTGCTGTTGTTTCAAATTCTCCATGCAGTCAATGCCATGCAGCAATCAATGAAAGCTTGTTCCAGACCAGCCCTGTTTCTCATTCCCGCTACAATCAATTGAGCCTGTCAGGAAGGCACCAGATGCTGCTGCATTTTTCCCTATATAATATTAGGAAAAACATCCAGCACAGGGTGGGGAGCCTGATTTAAGTGTAATTAAAATGAAAGAACCTCAGTCCCCTGAGAGTGCAAGTATTGACAAATCTTTCACTTTCTCATTTACAACCCTGGGTTTGTGTGCTGCCGACTCTTTCAAAAACAAACAAGGGAGAAACAAGAAATGAAAAGATATTAAAATTCAAATAGGACAATTCCCTGCAGATTTCATTGTGTCCTTACCCTGGTGAAACAGATGCTGAGTGTGATGGGAACTTTGCTGGGGCAGATGTTAAAGCTTCCACAGGTTACTCCGGTGCTCTCATAACACTTTCCCTTTGCAGAGATGTATTAATAGAAGACAGAAATCATAATATGTAAGTGGTGGGTAGTTCTGTATTTTCAAGGGAGTAAAGTAAAGCAAGATTAGGTAACAGACAAATATTTGGATAGATGAAAATTTTATACATTTTAAAATATATTTCTGTGGCAGGATTATTGCATTTTTCACTTCTCTTTATGTGTATAGAAGAGGAAAATATGGAGACCACAGACCTCAAAATATATATATGTATGTATGTATGTATGTATGTATGTATATATATATTAATATTTTAAACTTCTGTTCCAGGACTTTATTTCATTGCTGGCGCCAGGAAGGCTGAGTGAGGAAGAAGGAGCAGGAAAACCAGGGAGATAAGGGTTTCAAAATACATCTACAGGCAGCAAATTTTGACCATGGGAAAGAGATTGCTCACACCTGAGTTTCTGCTTCATGGGGCTCAGCCCCTGTCCTGGGACCAGGAGTAATGTGCATGCACAAAGAGAAAGCAAAACCCCCTCTGGGTCCAGGCAGCAAAAGTGATGAATGCACCCAGCAGGATCCAAGACAGGTCTGGCCAAAGCACTGCTCTGTGGGAAATCATGGGGATGTCACTTCAGAAAAAGGGAGCAGCTAGCTGGGGGGAAAATCACACCCAAAAAAAAAAAAAATACAAGGAGTGAGGTTCTGCAGCTTAGTATTTAGCTAAAAAAAAATTTTATGTTCTGTCCATCCTGGCTGCAAGTTCTGCCAAAAGAAGTTTGTACTGGACATGGGGGAAATTTCTTCCCAAAAGGAGCTGTCCAGCCCTGGCACAGCTGCCCTGGAGGGATTTAAAGCCATGTGGGAGGCACTTGGGGACATGGTCAGAGTGGCCTTGGCAGGGCTGGGAATGGTTGGACTGGATGGACTTCCAGGGCTTTTCTGAGATAAATGACTCTGTGGTTCTGTTTTGGCATCCTAGTGAGCCCATTCCTGCTCAGGGCATCCCGTGGCTCCAGAACAGCTCAGAGCTCTGCAGGAACACTGAGCCACCAGGCAAGCACAGCCCCTGGTGGATGGCCTGTTATCCCCCTTTTATGGACTGCTGGCTTCTGATAAATCGAGATAAATAAATGAAGTTGTTGCACACCCACACCTGATGAGCTGTAATTCAGCTGAAAATCCGCGTTTCCACGAGAGGTGCTAAAGGAAAGGAGCAGCAGCAGGTGGACGTTGCAGCCCTGTTGACTTTTCCATTTTTCAAATCAGAACATGGGGTTTGGAATTAGAAAGGAAGATGAGTAATGGCGAGTTGGAAGTGTGAATCTGATAAATTCTCTCTCTTCGTGGCGATACCCATCACCTCAGGGAAGGTAGGAGGCTGCTGTAAATGACAGTTTACAAATTTTCACGGCGGCAGCATCCCCTTCCTGCGATACAGATGATGGATAAACATTTCCCCTTGGTCTGGTGGCTGACCTGGGGGCACGTGTGTCTTGCAAACCACTTCTCCTGGCCTGATCTCTGTCTCCTGCAGGCAGCAAGGGACGGCTGGCTGGAGATGAGCCTCCCTCATGAAGAGGGGCCGTGCCAGAGCTGCATCCTGATCAGGGTGAGCCCTCGGGAGCCCAGAGCCACCCCAGAGCCCCAGCTCAGGGCAGCCTGTCCCTGCCAGCACCGCAGCCCGCTGGCACAGCCCAGCAGCACCGCCCCACAGGTGACAGAGGCAGCTGCCAGGCAGGTGCTGTCACCCTGGGCACGTCACCCACAGGACACCCTCGGGTTCAGGCCATGGTTTGTGCTACAGGAGAAAGGAAAAGCTGCTCACCCTGCCCAGGTCCATCACCACGGGCCCTGAGAGGAGATGCCAAGCTCCCTGTGGAATCCATCCCAGAGCTCCATCAGCTGGTGCAGGCCGCTCCAAACACGGCATCAGCAGCCTGGAAAAGGCTTCTGCACGTGGGCCCTCTTCAGATGCAGCTTGGGCCAAGACAGGCTGGACCAGACCATCCCTGAGGTGTCACCAGACATTTCATAAGTTTCTTATATGTTAACTTGCTGAGTTTTTCTTCCATGGGAAAGCTCTTTTTTCTCTGCAGATTTCAAATCCCTGTGTGTGTGTTTCAAGGACAAAATGCATTCCTTTGCCTCCCAACATGGGAGATGTGGTTTGCTTTTCCCAACCTGTGATACAAAGAATTGCTCTCTCTGACTTTGTAAATATTTTCTGGGATTCTGGCAGAGTTTGGGTATGGAGCTGGAAGAAGCAAGATGCCAGCTCTGTACCTGGGCAGGAATAGCCCAAATCCTTCTGAACAATGGAGTCATTTTAATAAATAATATAAACCTTCTGATATTGGAGTCAAGAGTCTTGATTCACGCCGAGGGGACTCCAACAACAACAACTGGTGACCCCTGAGATGTGGGGCAGCACCTGAGGTCCCTTCCCACCCTGGATTCCATGATTCTATGGACAGACCCCGTGGCACGGGCTGGGCCTTGGCATAGTGTCAGCCATAAAATCAGCCAAATAAATCCACCATGCAATTAAAAGGTGTTGCTAGTGGGGAAAAATGAGATTTGGTTAAAAAATGGGGGTTCTGTGGCTGCCCAGAGGGAACACAGGGGGCACCCAGCACCCCGGGAGGGGCACCCAGCCCCACAGGTGACACACCCAGCCCCACAGGTGACACACCCAGCCCCACAGGAGCACACCCAGCCCCACAGGTGACACACCCAGCCCCACAGGAGGCACAGCCAGCCCCACAGGAGCACACCCAGCCCCACAGCTGACACACCCATCACCCAGGGAGAGGTGCAGGTGGTGCCAGGTCACTCCCTCCTGTGCAGAACCCGCAGCTCTCCTGGCTCCCTCCTGCCCTGTTCCACCCCATCCTTTCTGTGCTGGCTCTCAGTGGAGCTGCAGCAGTTTGCACCATGATTGCCTGCATTCCCATCACTACTCCACACAGGGATTATCCCATATTTTCCTTTCCTCCAAAGGGCTGCAAATTCCTTGGGTGGCAAAGGCATTACTGACCCCTGGGTTGGAAGCACTGTGGGCTTTGGTACAGTGAGAAGTGTCAGAAACCTGGACAGAACGCTCCCAAATCCACCAGGATCTTCAGTGGCCACTTTAATTTTATGGCTAAATGTGTTTGTATTTGAAACAGTGAATAGCTTAAGATATGTAAATCTATTTCCTAAATATTCAGGCCTAGCCCTACAGAGGCCCAGACAGGCCCAGACACATCTCACATCCCTGAAGTGTCTGGGGTGTGCACAGCAGCGAGTGCACAGGGCCAAGAGCAGGTAACCTGTTTATTTAAGCCTGCCATGGATTCTTCTCTTTGGTAACCAGAATAAGAATTTAATAAAGACTCAGAAGATCACCCCAAGAGGAGTCAAGTACTCCAGGAAATGGGCCCTGTATGGTTCTGCTCTCCACACCAGGAGGACACAGAGTCAGGGCCTGTTTTGTCCCTCACTTCAGAGGACAAGGGCTCCTACTCCCTGCCAGCTGCAGGGTAACAAAGAGAACAAAGAAAACACATCTGGCCTGCTCTATATTCCAGACACGACCTGGAGCTGCAGAGCAACTGAGAGCAGTGGAGAAAGGGAGAAGGTGTGAAAGCTCGGGAGCAGGGCAGGGGCAGCGACCCAGTGCCCCTCTGCTGCTCTGTGCGCTGCACTGTCAGCAGGAAAGTGTTCCCCAGAGCCCAAACCACGTCCCACTGTGGGGAAAAGGGGAAGAAATATTTCTCCTTCACTTGGGAACAACACAAGCTAATCTGGAGCCAGAGCTCCCCACCCTCTCCTCTCCCCGGGGGTACCTGCCCACGGAGCTCCCCCAGCCCACACAGGAGTGCAGCTCCCCGGGAATTACGGCCCTGAGGCAGCAGAGGTTTGGGCCACTGACATCCAAATGCAGGCTCAATCCTCCCCAAATCCATGGGAGTAGAGCCCACCCATCCGAGGCACAATCCATGGGAGGAGAGCCCACCCATGCAAGGCACAATCCATGGGAGGAGAGCCCACCCATCCAAGGCACACTGCTCCCCCTGCCCACAGCCCTCAGCTGGGCACGGGGCTGGTGAGCTGCATGGAGAGGGCGCCTGTCACCGGCCCCTCATCATTACCCCGTGCCCTGCAGGTGATCGCAGGCTCGCTCAGCAGCTCCTGCCTCTGGAGGGTGCTTTCCTGACGTCTGGCCGGTGTTTGGTCAGCCTCCTCCTCTCCCCTCCTCTCCAGCGGGGCTCCCGCACCTGCAATGCAGCAGCACCTGCGAGCGCTGGGCTCGGCCCTCTCAGGGGCTGCAGGACATGGAAATGGCATTGATTTTCCTGCTGCAGCGCATCCTCCCGTCCAACAGTTCCAGGAGAAAAGGCTCAAAGATAACCCGCAGCCGGGCGTGTCCCTGCAGCGCTGGCTCTGCCCCTGTCACCTGCCCAGGTGGGACAGGGGGTGTTCCCTGTGTCCAGAGGGCTGGGTCCCCTCCCAGGCTCCCCGCACGCCTGTCCCATGCACGAGGTGCCCGTGGGGACACCAGGACATGGCCCTGCTCCCGGGTGCCAGGCAGGTCCCACAGCTGCAGCTCTGTGGGGCTGCTCTGCCTCTCCTGGAGCGGGGCAGTGCCAGGGCAGGACCCTCCAGCAGGTCCCACAGACCAGGGCTCCTGGGGGGACATTTGTGCTTCAATTAATCTCAGTTAATCCAAACCGTGTTTTATTCAGCCACGGATCAAATACAGCCAGCAGCAGAGTTTTCCAAAGTAAAAGGGTCACCCGAGACCCTTTTCCCTGCTGAGGCAATAACCACCAGCTCTCAAGTTGCCATTTAACTCCTGTCACTTGGTTTTTGTTCAATTCCCGCAAAAACCATTACTGGAATAACAAAAGCATTTGCTAAGCAGAGCTCAAATTCTTTTTTTTTTTTTTTTTTGGACAGAAGCTCAGCAACAAAACTGGTGAACAAATTGCTTTTGTGATTTCCCTGAGGATCCATCACTCTCCTTCTGTTACAGGCGCGGTTTTGCTGCCCCACACGCCTGGTGGGTGCTGGCTGTGCATCCCTGGGGCTCATCCAGGGTCCCTCGGATCTGGGCACAGCTCTGCTCCTCCAGCACCCCCTCGGCCGAGCAGCCTGGCCTGCAATAAAGCTCCTGCTCCGAGAACATCCTCTTATTAATTTTCCGAGTTTATGGAGTCAGCTGTCACATAACAGCAGTTCCCCGTCTCTGAAGGAACACGGCATGCATGCGGAATGATTGCAGGAATGTGTCCCCTCAGGACATATTATTTTCTTAACTAAAATTCAAGTGCATACTTCTTACCCAAATCTTTGTCTCAGATACAGCTTTGCCCTCACATGATGGAATTACGAACCACCAGACAGTTTTTAGGACTTGTATGCAAAACTGCTTTTTAGCATGGCTTTTGTAGTTGTCTTATTTATCTAATCTCCATGAGTCATAATTCCTTTAGGATCACTTTCTTCTTTCTACATTTCATCTCACCAAAACAAATTAAAAAATCAAAAAAGCAATGCAAAAACAAAAGCAGACTCCTGCTCCAGCCCAGAGTTGATGCAATGCTGCACATAATTTTGGTTTGTTGCACCATTTCCAATAGGAGCAGACACCCACAGTACCTATGAAGGGAGTGCCCAGGCAAAACACTTGGCCACAACATCTCCCTTGGGAAGGAGAAAATGGAAAGGTTAAAAAACAAAGGAGCAAGAGGAGGTGGAGTCCCCATCCCTGAAGGGATTTAGCAGCCTTGTGGATGTGGCACCTGGGGACAGGGGTCAGTGGTGGTGGCCTTGGCAGGGCAGGGGCACCAGGTGGACTTGATGGCCTGAGAGGGCTTTTCCAACCCAAATGATTCTGTGATTCTATTGCAGGAGCTGATTCCAGTGCTCACCACGGGTGCTCCAGAGCAGAGCCAGGCTCTGTGTGCCACTGCCAGGCCCAGGGCACTGACCTTTGCAGGTACCAGCTGTGCCCGTGCCCTGCTGGCTGAGCACAGAGCACAGGGGACAGCTCAAGGCACCCCTGGATCATTTCCATCTGCAGGCTCTGCAGACCGTGCAGCACATCCTCCAACCTGAGTGATGTGAGTCAAGCAAGGACAAAGGGTTGTGTGAATTGTGATTGCAGATCCGTGACAGTCAGGAGTCAGCCTGGGTAGGACTGGGAATGTTTAATCTATGAGAAATTCATATTACAAAAGCATAGAAATCTGAGATTTAAACAGTTTTCACCTCTGGAGAAATATTTCCTTTCCCTTACTGTCACTTCAGCAGCAAAACGCTGAACCTTGTACTGTTCTGATTGGCCAGAACACCTACAAAATTATATTAACAGTGATGTTGCAGTGTTCCATCAAGATGGGACACAGATAGCTGCGCCATAAATTTCTGTGAGGAAATACTGCTGGAACTTGGCATCTTCCACATCTGCCTATCACTTTGCTTTTGCAGGCTGAGCTGGGACAGGGATGATAAAGTGCAGTTCAGGTGTTGCTGTGCCAAAGCCCATCTTTTGTACTTCAGTCACACCAGAGCAGTGTTTCCTCAGCCCATGGCTCTGCCTGTACAATGTAAACATTGTGTTTGAAACAGTGAATAGCTGAACATATGTAAATCTGTTGTAAATCCGTGACAACTCCTGAACCTGTTCTACCATGGGGCCAACAGCAACACAGGACATGAGCCCAGCCCAGAGGCTGGAATCTGAAATGTCCATCAGGATGAAAGGTGGACAAAAGAAAAAGGATAAGTGGACCTGAAGAGTACAGGTGCAGCTAAAGCAGCCAGGAAAGGGATTTCTGTGGAGTCTGGGGCCAAGGATCACCAAGGAGCTGCTCTCACTAAGCTGCCTCCTTTCTTTATTGAAAGCCTTCAGACTTCAGACTTTCTGTCTGAAGAGGAATCAATAAGGAGAAAATCTGGGTGAAAAAGCAAAGCGAGTGTATTTTCGGTTCACAGAAACAGAGGAGTGACCGCACGAAGAAAAGAGCAGAAGCCAGCAGACTTGTTCCTACTGTGGCATCACAGCACAAGGAACATGATCCTTCTCAGATGAATCCATTCATTTTTAACGAGCAGTCTGATGTAGCCGAGCCCCAGTTCCAGGGCAGACATCCCCCCAGCCCTTCACTCTCAGCTGGCTGCTGGAGCTGTTGGTGAGTGCTCGGTGATGCCGTGGTGCTGCAGGGAGCAGGGCTGGAGATCCCACAGGATCTGGCACCTGGCACCGCCCAGAGCGCCACCCTGCCCCAAAGGATCTGTCCCCTCTGCCCCCTCCGTGGGGCTGGACCAGGCCAGCTCAGCTCCCTTGGGGCACAGAGGAAGGCAGAGGGGGGAACAGCTCTGGGGGCTTGTGGCAGTGGTTCCAACTGGCCCTGGCAGGAGCCTCGGGCAGGTGCTGGCACGGGAGCTGCCCTGGGGACACCAGAGCCATCTGGGAGCTGCCCTGGGGACACCAGAGCCATCTGTGGGACAAACCGAACGTCACCACGTGGCAGCACCTGCTTGAGGCTGTGTGAGCCCAGGTGACACTGCAAGGCCCTTGCCCTGCCCCGACAGGTCTCTACAACCATTTGTGACAGTGCCACCATCTGTGTCCCCTCCTCGGCGCGGAGCAGCATCCCTGGGACCTCTGGGGACTAAAACAAACACTGCTGGCCCAACAAGCAAGGACAAGGCAAGGATTAGTTCCACATCATGATGACATTTATCCACCCCTGGAAAATTACTGATAATTCATATTGATTCTGTGGCCTGGGTGCAGTGAGTCGAAACAGCAAATCTAGAGATCCTCTGAGCTGAAATTACAAACACAGCCGAGCTGAGCTGAGCTGAGCTGAGCTGAGCTGGGCAGGGGATGGAGATTGGGCCATTACTGTTGTGTTGTACCACCCCCACAGGGTTTGCATTATCGTTGTCTTTGGAATTCGGTATTTCCTCTCTTCCGGAGCTGCTCCAGGTAACCCTTCCTGACCCTGGAACAGGGGATGAGCTGAGTCTGTCACACCATCCACACTGGCAGCGAGTGTCTAAGCAGGAATGCCTGAGCCCAAACACCGTAGGGAACACAGACAGGATGTTGTTCATAGTGTTTGGGGTTTTCTTATGGTTTTACACAAACACTCTGGGCAAGAAGAAGCTGTGAGAAGAAGCTGTGAGTGCTGTGCAGCAGCTGCAGTGCAGGGCAGGCAGGGCAGGCTCAGCCTGGCCCAGGGCTGCCACATGGAGAGCGGGATCTGGCTGAGGGGACATGAGGGGATATGAGGGGACATGATCTGGCTGAGGGGACAGAAGGAACTTCTGCTCAACCACAGAGCTGCTCTGCAAGGCAGAGGAGAAAAACATGAAACAGGAGAGCTAAAGGCAGGGAAGAACAGGAGAGGAAGGGGAAGGATGGGCCATCAGTCCCCTGAGCAGCACCCCCAGTGTCCCCAGGGCCATGTGGGGTGTCCCAAGCAGCCAGCAGCTCCAGGGTGCACCCGCTGCCTCAGCCAGCCCTGGGTGTCTCTCCACCCTCCTGAGGGCCAGTCTGGCTGAGGATGGGACTGCAGCAGGACAGGGATCCTCTGATCCTGGCAGCCTGGGGCAAGCCCAGCGCTGCAGGATGAGCCCAGCCCTGAAGAAGGGAGTGAGTGCTGTGATGGGGCACTGAGCAGTCCCTTTGGGGGTGCCCTGCACGAAGCTCCAAAACCCACCAGAGCTGCCTTGCTGACAAGTTACTGCTCTCCTGCTTCCCTCCAGGCCCTTTCCCCTTGGCAGAAACACCTTCACCCCCAAACCTGCCTGATCAGACCGCGGGTGGCTCACGCAGGGCCTTGGGCATGTGCTGGGGAGCCCCAGGGAGCCCCGAGGAGCCCTGAGGAGCCCATGAGCCGCTCCCTCCCCAGGGCAGGGGGATCCAGCCAGCCCAGAGCCTCGCTGCAGCACACATCATTCCAGGGCCCTGTGGATCCAGCCAGCCCAGAGCCTCGCTGCAGCACACATCATTCCAGGGCCCTGTGGATTCAGCCCAGCCCAGAGCCTCACTGCAGCACACATCATTCCAGGGCTGGGCCCTGTGGATCCAGCCCAGCCCAGAGCCTCGCTGCAGCACACATCATTCCAGGGCAGGGCCCCGAATGCCTTCCAAAGGACATCTTCCCACTGACAAATGTGGTTGCCTCTGGGGCTGGAATCCTGTTAAAGCCTGATCTCTACACAACGTACACGTGTCTGTGATTTATCTACACAGGCTGAGTTCTCGAGGCTACAGTTTTTAATCAGCGCTATTTGCATTACATAACATCTTTTATTTCAGCCTGCATTTTGTTTAATTAGTTCTTTGTTAAATACATCAATGACGATCCTACCCTGCCAAGCAATTCCAGATTAATTGCATTTGTTAAATCTTCTTCTTTTTCTTGTTTCTCATTTTCCCTGTGTTCTGAGGAGGCAGCACATTTAGAAATTAATGGTATTTTCAAATCATTACATTGTACAAACTCATGGGTATATTTCAAATAATAAACCTGAATATTCCCAGCTCTGTGTGTTCCTCTCCAGCCCAGGAGGATGGAAGTCTGGCTGTGTTTTACACTGGGCTGTAGCTGATGGGGGATCCTATTCCTCCTGTGACCCTGGAAGGGAACTCTCCAGGAAAAGAAGGACACCAGGCCAGGGAAGATCTTCCCCTCTCCAAGTTTTGCCGTGTTTCTCAACCTGACAGCGTGGAGTTTAACATCCATCATGAGATAAACACACCCCCCCACACACAGACCCATCCGTGAGGGTTCTCCCCACATATAGAGAGGAGATGCCTGATCCCTGGGGATGCTCTGACTCACCAGGAAAAGCAGAACAGGACTGAAAGGACTGGATTTCAATATCCAGAAATTAAAAGAGAAAAAAATAGTAGAAGAAAATTTAAAAAAAAGAAACTGTAAATAATAGAGACTATAATTAATGGCTGAGGCAATTTAGTGATAAGATATTTTAGACAAGGAGGGACAGGACACAGGGAATGGCTTCCACTGCCAGAGGGCAGGAATGGATGGGATATTGGGAACTGGGAATTGTTCCTGGCAGGGTGGGCAGGCCCTGGCACAGGTGCCCAGAGCAGCTGTGGCTGCCCCTGGATCCCTGGCAGTGCCCAAGGCCAGGCTGGACACTGGGGCTGGAGCAGCCTGGGACAGTGGGAGGTGTCCCTGCCATGGCTGGGGTGGCTCTGGGTGGGATTTGAGATCCCTCCCAACCCAAACCAGTCTGGAATGGGGATCCATGCCCACCTGAGGGTAACATGTCACCAGTGACAGCCCAGAACACATTCCCTGACTCCCCCACAGGAACAGAGTAACAGGAGTTACTGGGATAGACTGGCTAGAGCAGCCAGAGCCCAGGAACAGACAAGATGTCCATAAAGACCATTTTGGCTTTGGTAAAATAGTTTCCAGCCAGTGACACTGCACAGGTGATCCAGGGCACAGGTGATCCAGAAACACAATTCCTGTCTCTGGCTGGCCACTGGACACCTTTCCTAAGGAAAAGAGATTTCTTTTCTTGTTCCCCTTCCCATGAGTGGCTCCCAGCTGAGCTTCAGCACCCCTGGGAATGGCTGGCTGGGGAGGGAGCCCAGAGAGCAGCCTGGGAGATGGGAGCCCTGTCTGGGGCCTGGAGTGCCTGGGAGCTTCCAGCTCCCAGGGCTGAGGGAGCAGCAGCGACAAACCTGCAGCAAACAAAGACACTGACTCCAAAATAGCAGCTCAGGACACACGAGTGTGGAAATGTGCATCCAGGAGAGGGATTCTGGGGATGGGTTATCCTCCAGGGCATGGTGCAGGAAAACCCTGTTCCACTGTGCATGAGCTGCACACAAGCATGGGGTTCATTTGAGAGCCCCCCTAACAGATCCTTAATGAGATTTCTGATAATTATTACAAAAAGCTTCCCACAGTGTCAGGCAACAGCAGTGCCTGGGAGTAGGCAAACTGGACAGGCACTTTCCTGATGGGAGAAGGGAGGCTGCTCGTTTGGGAGCGGGTGTCTCCATGTTTTCCACTGCTGGGCTGGATATTTTAAGGATTTTCATGTGTTTTGTGCTGACTAACTCAGTAACAGCTCCCGGGAAATGCTTCTTTTCCTTTCCCCCTCACAGAGAGCAAATTCCACTTGCTGTTTTTGCCAGGACAGCTCTTCTCCCCCACGCCGTGGCTTGCTCCCTGCCCTGGGTGGCCAGCTGCTGGGCCAGCCTGGGCACATCCTGTGCTCCTCAGGGCCACATTTAAATTGGATAAACCCCGGGGACATTCACAGCTCGGTCCTGCCCGTTGCCCTGGTGCTTCCAGAGACTCGGGGTTGAGCTGCTTGTGACTGGGAGTGCTCAAACGTCAGAAGAGATGTTGAGGGCAAAAAGCCACGTAAACAGCCAAACCACAGCAGCCAGAGAATCCAGACATCCAGCTGTTTCCCAGAGGTGGAGATGCCAGCACGGCTCTCCCAGGCACTGGGATGGGGGGCTCAGGAGGAGCAGCCCCTGCTGGCCCTCCCTGCATTGCCCTGAGCTGGGCTGTGCCAGGGCAGGAGCAGCCACGGCCTGGGGCCATGTGGGGTTTGTAAGGGAGGTGTTTACTGAAGTGATGTAAAAGTTTCTGTGTAATTGATAGTCTGTGGAACTACTGGGAAGCTGTATAAGCTTTGTGAGAAAAAGAGAAGTTGTAAGAAAAAGAGAAGTGTCCTAAAGGTTTTGTTCTAATTCTTATTACTCTTTTTTTTAATTACTATTAATAAATTTTTTATTATACCCTTTTAAAGTTTTAAACCCACTTTACCTTTCTCCTAGTCCTACCTCACAACAAGAAGTGTACTAGTAATTAACCAACACTAAAACCCACCACACTCATTAATACATAAACCAAAAAAACCTCAAAATTAAAAAAAAAAATCTCGAATTAACAAACCGAAACCACTACAGGTGACATCCCCTGCCGAGCAGGATGGTATTCAGTGATCCCAGGGGACACCTTGGTGCAGACTGGCTCTCCCAAATCCCTGGGTCTCACAAAGCACCCAGGGGTGGGAAGCAGGACACAGCACCACGGGGCTGTGCAACTTTGCTGGGATGTCCTTTGGGCCTGACTGTTTATCAGCGTGAGCTCAACAGGACACAGACCAAACCCCCAGACCACACCTGCAGACAGGTGCTTTCTTTGCTGGTTGTCACGCCCCCAGCCTTTCCCATTTTGTAGCTTTGTTCCTGCTAGGTGGCATTCCCTGGGAGCCACAGCCCGGGCACAAAGCCCTGTCCCTGTCCCCAGGGTGTGCGTGCCCCCCTGTGCCAGGCTCCCTGCACTCAGACGGAGCAGGGACAGGATCCCACACCTGGGAGAGGGCGTGGCACTGCTGCCCGCGCTCCAGCAGCACCTGGTGCTGGGCTCCCTGCACTCACAAGGAGCAGGGACAGGATCCCACACCTGGGAGAGGGCGTGGCACTGCTGCCCGTGCTCCAGCAGCACTCCCTGCCCTCAGAAGGAGCAGGGATCGGGATCCCACACCCGTGACAGAACGTGGCACCCACTCCCGTGCTCCAGCAGCACTCCCTGCACTCAGAAGGAGCAGGGATCGGGATCCCACACCCATGACAGGGTGTGGCAGCCGCTGCCCGCGCTCCAGCAGCACCTGGTGCTGGGCTCCCTGCACTCACAAGGAGCAGGGACAGGATCCCACACCTGTGACAGGGCGTGGCACTGCTGCCCGTGCTCCAGCAGCACCTGGTGCTGGGCTCCCTGCACTCAGGAGGAGCAGGGACAGGATCCCACACCTGTGACAGGGCGTGGCACCCACTGCCTGTGCTCCAGCAGCACTCCCTGCCCTCAGAAGGAGCAGGGATCGGGATCCCACACCCATGACAGGGTGTGGCAGCCGCTGCCCGCGCTCCAGCAGCACCTGGTGCTGGGCTCCCGGCTCCCCTCCACACCCAGCACCCTCGGGGGGTCATCTGGGAGTGCCCTTTTTCCACAGCACCCACAGCAGCCCTCACTCAGGCTCCAGCCCAGAGAAAACTGATGCTGTGCTCCAGGGAAATGCCTCTTCAGGGAATTGGCACCAACTCTGCCTTTCCCGATTTTGGCCACACGCTCACCTGAGCCAAGCTGGTTCGTACCACGGGTAAAACACTTTAGTGTGTGAAATTATCAACCAGGGAAGAAATGGGAAGTCGTGGGTTTTTTTCTTTTCAAGACCTATTACTCTAAGCAGCAGCCCTATTCCATTTTCACATCAGGAGCAGGGAAGTCATTGTTAATCTCGCTGCTGGAATGATCCACATCCCTGTCTCTGTGTTCCTTATCTCATTTTTCTCTATTTCTCCTTCTCTTTTCAGTCCATCCCAAATGATCTCACATCCAGGCAGCACTCCATGTTTAGTCACACAAAGGGAGATGCTAAGCAGCCTTCTTTTATTTGTGCTCAGCTCTCCTCTCACACGTGTAACGATTCCACACTCAGGGTGCTCACACTGCTCCTCACCCGAGTATTCCATGAGGGCACAGCTGTGGTGGCTGCCCCTGGATCCCTGGCAGTGCCCAAGGCCAGGCTGGACACTGGGGCTGGAGCAGCCTGGGACAGTGGGAGGTGTCCCTGCCATGGCAGAGGTGGCACTGGATGAGCTTTGAGGTCCCTCCCAGGCCAAGCCCTGGTGGCTGGAGGCCCCGCTGTGACCCTCTGCATGCCCCCAGGGTGGCCACGTGCCAGCCCATGGCACAGCAGTGCACAAGGCAGAGGCTTGGCCTGGCCAGCTGGGACCTGAAGGGTAGGGGTGCAGCACCAAAACCCACCAGACCTTCCAAACCAGGGCTCTTGGTTTGTAACCACCAATGCTGCCTGAACACCCAGGAGCCTTGACTGGGTCAACCTGCAACAAGGGAACCCCCCAAATGCTCCTCTGGAGCTGCACTTCTCCTCCAGAACCTCACACAGGGAGGGAATCTTGAGGGCTGATGGGCTGACCTGCACTGAAGCACCCCAGAAATATTTCCCACAAACAGGAAAGCTTCAGTCTAAGGTAGCCATGCCCTCAGGGGGGCCCGGTGAGACCTCTGCAAGAAGGGAAGAGTTTTCTCCAGCCTAAGACCAAAATTAGAGGTCATAACATTGAAAAAAAGGAAAACAAGATGAAATGCGACACTGCTGTACTACAAGGTGTTGTCAGTGATTCCCTGAGGTTACACATTAGTACAACATTATTTCTTTAAAGAAGCAGCCACTGTGACAAACTCACTTGCAGGTTCTGGAGCGGGAAGGCTGAATTGTGCATCTCCATTTTACTCACATTATGTAAATGTGTGAGGATAAAGGGCAGAGATTGTAAAACTGAGCAGATATATGGGAATGCCGACCTTTGCTGTGCTGCTGCCATGTGCAGGAGTGTTACAGAGCCAGGCAAAGAGCAGAGCAGCAGCTGAGTTACAGACACAGAAATGAAATGTAAGAGCTGCTCTGCCAGGCTGCAGGATCTGTCCCCATCCATCTCCCAGGTTAATGATTCATAAGAGACCCATGAAGGTCAAGGGCTCTCTCAAGTGTCTCCTCTCTGCTGGAATCCTGAAGGAAGCGGAGGGAAGGGTGATTTGGGTGGTCACGTTTGTGGTGATTTGGGTGGTTACATTTGTGGTAATTTGGATGGTCACATTTGTGGTAATTTGGATGGTCACATTGTGGTAGGATAACCTGCTATTGGGAATCCAGGGCGAAGGAATCTGCAGATCCCTCCTGTATCTGGGGCAACAAAATGCCCTGCCCAGCTCAGAGCTGCTGAGGACACCCCAGCCCAGAGATGTGCCCAGAGCAGGGCTGAGCCCCGCTGGGGACAGAGCTGGTGTGGGCAGGGGGGTGGGAGGGATTTAAGCTGCCTCTGGACCTGCACCTGCTGCTCTGGGACCTGTTCTGTGTCAGGAGGATGGGAGCTCTGGGTGTCTGGGACCTCACTGCCAGGCACAGTCACACGGCAGGAGCGTGCAGGGACATTTCTTTGCCATCCCTTTTCTCAGTCACACCCCAGAGTGAGAGCAGGGACCATGCCAGGGAAAACCCGTGAGCGTGGCTCCCTGCTGACAGAGGATTCTACCTGGACACAGTCCTGTGCTCTGGGATGAGCCTGAGATTGGACCCGTGACCCACTGAGGTCCCTTCCCAGCTGGCCCGTTCTGGGGCTCTGTGGTCCTGCTGGGCTGGCAGAGCTGCTGTTTGGGGAGAGGAGAGGAGAGGAGAGGAGAGGAGAGGAGAGGAGGACCTGCTGTACAAGATGACCCTCTGCTGTGAGCCACATCTGCCCTCCTGGGCACAGATGTGAAAATCAAGGCTGATTCCCAATGTGAAGCTGAAAGAGCACGTGTGATGCCCCTTGGGAAGAGGCTGAGGGATCTGAGCAAAACGAGCATGCTGAGGAGTTTGAGGTTCTGCAATTGCCATGGGGTAAGGCTCTAGACACAGATAATGCTACACCAAGGTCAAGTCTTTGGGATTACCACTTCTGCAGCTCCCAGCTCAAACAATCTTCCAGCAGGGTGAAACTTTGACTGACTTCATTGCAGCAATTGTTCCCAAGTAAATCCTGTTTCCTGATTTTCTAGGCAGGCAGAAATAGAATTGAAAATAATTGCCAAGGAATCTTTTGCCTATGTGGTGATTTTCTCACTCTCCAGAGTCTGAAATTGGCTGTGGAAAAGACTTGGAATGTTTCAGGCCTCACTTGTGGGATTGGACTGTGTTTACATGTACTGAATAGGATAATTCCTAGGGGTATTGACAAAACAAGTCCTGCTCCAGGAACAAAGGAGGATTCTTCCCATGCATCTGTCCTGCAGAGGACAGAAAGACCCAAGCACTTCCATTGAATAGCACAAATGGGCCAGAACTTGGCCATCTGGAAATTTCTGCAGCAGGCACTTCCAGAACCTGTTCAGCATTTTCTTCACTACCTTCCCAAAAAGATAAATGATGGTAAGGGTTTCAGTAGCCCAGGAAAACAAAGTAAATAAACAAATATAGGGTAGCAATTAAGTGAAGCAGAAATGAGGATTTACAGAAATTAGGAATTTAGACCCCAGGCTAACGATGATTACCACAACTAATGACCCAAGGGCTGGAGAACCTTTCAAACAATGGCAGGACAAAAGTGAACATGATATTGAGCAAACTCCTCGTCATGGAAGAAGAGATGAAGCCTCTGGGCCTGTGTGTGAGAGACTGTGATGCTCCACACAGAGCTGCACAGGGGCTCAAAGCTGGGCAGGAAGGCTGCTTTTAGAATTCTTCCAGACCAAACATTCATAACTCCTTGAGGCTATCAGGGATGGTGACTTGGTACCCAAATGGCTCCTTACCTGTTTGGTTTTTTTTTTTTCCTGATGAGGAAATAAAAGAGCATGAGAGGAATTAAATGATTTGCTGTTTTGCACTCTTCAACAGTAACTGTGACCTGACCAGCTGAATGTCACTGCCAAACATATAATCAATACAGGTCCATACGGAGTTTCCATCCCACAAAAACCATTGCAGTCAGGCACTGCCCTTCCCTGCCCTGCACTGGGGCACAGTTCCTCCTCCCCAGAGGTCCCTGCAGGGTCCCTGCTCTGCCACTGAAGTCTGCTGCCAGGGCAGAGGCGCTGGGCACACGAACACAGCTGGTTTATTTTAAAGTCCTTGGTAACTGTTTGTGACAAGACTCCATTAAACACACAGAATAACCTTAAATGGTGTGTTTGCATAGGGAGGATATAAAAAAGAAGGAGAACAATGAAAAGACATTTGCTGAACACAGACCTCTGCCACTTATTTCTCATCTGTTCAACCAACCTCGTCCTATTAGGAACGATTAATGTTTAAGGGACGTGGAAAATAAAATGGCCATAATAAACAGACACTGCTAATAATTACCACTTAGTTCTGTGTTCTGGTGAATTAATAGCATGGCACAGTGATGAGTGTGAACTCTCAGTCCCAGCTATGGGTGCTGAGCAGGGGCTTCACAGCCCCCTGCCCCTGACACAGTGTCTGTGCTGCAGCTGACTGGGTGCAGGAGCCAAGGACAGGGCACTCTCCAGGAAGAAGCAGATTTAGTGCCTCATGAGGAAATATTTATATTAATCATTCCTCTAGCACAAACCCATGTCGGAGTCAGATTTGGGTTTGCACCCCTGGCTAATGGAGCTCTTTTAATAGAGCACCTGCATATAATCAAAGCCATGCTGTGATTATTGCTTCATACGCTAACACCAGTGCACTGGGAGTCACCCCTGCTCTCCACAGAGCTGGGGGCAGCTCTCGGGGCTGGCTCCAGGCTCACAGGCAGCTTCTGAGGCTTTTGGACTCACATCACATAAAAGACCAGTATGAAGACCAGTGTGTTTTCCTTCGGTCAAAGCTGGAGCCTGACGGAGCAGTGGGTTCCTGGGTAACTTGGCAGAGGGTGTCAGATGAGAAGGAAATTTAAGACAGGACAAATGAGTTTCAGGGAAAACAGTGCAGTGCAGAGATGAGGATCCTTCCCCACTGAAGCTGTTGGTTGCAGCTGGGGCAGCTCCTGGTGGTGAGGAAGTGCCACCATGGGCAGAGGAATGACCATTCCTGACCTCTGGGCATGGCAGAGGGTGATACACTGTGATAATGTCGAAGAAAAGTTTCAAGACATTCGTTTGACCCTTTCACCCCCCAAAAACATGGCAGTGACCAAGTGTGACACATCCCAAGCCAGGCAGCAGAAAGCTGCCCTTTGTACTTACTACAGGCATCACAACATTTCTGTTGTATTTTAAACAGAAATTGGAGATTAGCAAAGGAAATTCATGTGAGGCAACCAGTGGCAAAATGGTTCCAAAATTCAAGGAGAGCTTGGATCATGGATCATCAGAAAATACCTCCTGCCTTTATCATAGCTGTAAAAACTGCAGGAAGAATGCCTGGAATACAGATATGAAAGACCACAGTCACCTTGCCATAATTCCAATCACATACCTGCATTTACATCACTGACTTAATGAAAAATAAATCATGATTCATTCACTCTAGACAGCCTGGTAGAAAATGACAGGCAAATAACAAGATATTTATGTATTTATCACTATTTCTGAGAATTATTTAATAATGCTATTAATGGGGATGACATCTTTTCTCACTTCAGGAAGCTCCTCTTACTGTCATTAGCCAAGATATTGCCAAGAGCCAAGGGACTCTTCACGCCTCTCCCTCCCTTCCTCTCCTTCCTCTCCTTCCTTCCTTCCTCTCCTTCCTTCCTTCCTTCCTTCCTTCCTTCCTTCCTTCCTTCCTTCCTTCCTCCCTCCCTTCCTCCCTCCCTTCCCTAACTTCCCTGAAACTTCCCTGAAACTCCTTCCCTGAAACTCCGTCCTCTCCCTTCTGCACAGCCCAGGGCCCTGCAGGTTTCGTGCCTCCCCTTCCCAGGCTCTCAGAGGGGCTCAGAGCAGCTCCAGCACTGACCTCAGCCCTCCTGGCACACTGGGCTAGCTGCCTCTGGTCCTCTCCCTGTGGCCTTTCCCTGACTCGGGGTCCCTGCAGGGTACAAAGCCTCCCCTGGAAGACATTCAGGGTCTTTGGTGGTTTCCTTTCCTTTGTTGTTGTTTTGTTGTTCCCACTTTAACTCTCTGTAACAGTCTTTTGTTAAAGACAATTCCCAGATTTCCCTTGAATGGCTTCCTATGGACACAGGCTGGGAGAGCTGGAAATGTTCCCTGGAGAGGAGAAGGCTCCAGGGAGAGCTCAGAGCCCCTGGCAGGGCCTGAAGGGGCTCCAGGAGAGCTGGAGAGGGACTGGGGACAAGGGATGGAGGGACAGGACACAGGGAATGGCTCCCACTGCCAGAGGGCAGGGATGGATGGGATCTTGGGAATTGGGAATTCCTGGCTGGGCTGGAATTGCCAGAGCAGCTGTGGCTGCCCCTGGATCCCTGGCAGTGCCCAAGGCCAGGTTGGAGCACCCTGGGACAGGGGGAGGGGTCCCTGCCCATGGCACTGGATGAGCTCCAGGGTCCCTTCCAACCCAAACCATTCTGGGCTTCTCCAACACCCAAGTGTGATCTCAAGCCCCCAGGAACATCCAATGTCTTCCCAGTTCCTTCTCCCAGTTCCCAACTTGCTGTAGGACTCAAGGGCCTCATCCCAGAACAGACAGGATCTGGGGAGAGATGTTCAATCTCTCAGTGCCCCGGAGGAAGCCACAGGAGGAGACTGAGCTACGCTGTGAGCCAGGAATGGTCACTGCCACTTTATTCTGAGCTCTCCAAAACTGTTAAGGTTTGATAAATCAAATGTATTCATTTTTCACACTCCCAAACACATGTTATCTCACTGTAATATGATTTCAGTCCCCCTAGAGAGACCTCTGCAGGAAGCTGGCATCTTGTGCTTAACACAGAAACCTCTGTTCTCCACCAGAAAATTTACTTAAAATTTAAAATAATCACGTAAACCGCCTAAGAGTGAAAAACAGAAGGAGAAGTGATGTTGAAAATAAAAACTAAATATAACATGTTTCAGCCCTGGGTTTCCATTTTATTTTGTTGGAAAGATCTGGATGTGGAAATGTAGCAGAGGAAGTTTTCTATATAAAATATAAAATATAAACCAAATCATATAAGTGAAAGTTGATGGTGTTGACCCTCAAAATGAGCTTAAAACACTTCCAGACAGGCTGCATTCCTGGATAAAAAGAGTAAAAGCAGAACCCCACAACCATTTACTGATGGCTGCATCTTTTCGTGCAGCTCAGCCCCTCTTGCAGTTTAGTTGAGTGGTGCAAAACAACAGGCACCTACTGACCCTGGCTGTCTCTAGAATCTAATTTGGGAAAAAAAAAATTGGAAGACGGCTAGACATTATAAAAATTAAAGGGAAACAACTGAAAAAAAATGCAAAACTACAAACATAAACCCTCACAAGGATATAGGAGCAGATGCTAGAAGTGATGAAAATTTGATGCAATTCCAAATGAAGGTGGTCCAACACTGAGCAGTAATTCCCATCCCTCTGACAAAATTTGACATAAAAATGAAAGAGAAAGATTGAAATAACAGCCCTCACTTCTGAAAGGGCCCTTATCTCTGTGGTGTTTGCTCACACTACCCACAGGCAAAGCAAAAGGGTGGAAACTAGAATTGCATCGTTTACTGAGCTCACTTCTTCCTGAAGATAGGAAGAAATATCCCACCCAGCATAAACCACTGCAACCTGGAAAAGAGCGGTCAGATCACACCTGCAACCATGGCCAAACTCCCACAGGAAGGAGAAAAATTGAGCTGTTGGCACTGTTTTTACCACATCTTTCAGAATGATTAAAAAAATATTCAAGACCCGTTTTAGACAGTACCACCATGGCCACACGCTTGTGGTAGCACCAGTCACAGAATCACAGAGCCACCAACGGGTTTGGACTGGAAGGAGCCCTGAAGGTCATCTTTGTCCCCACATGCCAGGGCAGGGACACCTCCCACTGTCCCAGGCTGCTCCAGCCCCAGTGTCCAACCTGGCCTTGGGCACTGCCAGGGGACAGGGACAGCCACAGCTGCTCTGGGCACCTGTGCCAGGGCCTCACCGCAATAATGGGGGCTGGGGTCTGATGGAGAGAGGCTGAGGGAGCTGGGAAGGGGCTGGAGAATTCCTGAGGGAGCTGGGAAGGGGCTGGAGAATTCCTGAGGGAGCTGGGAAGGGGCTGGAGAATTCCTGAGGGAGCTGGGAAGGGGCTGGAGAATCCCTGAGGGAGCTGGGAAGGGGCTGGAGAATCCCTGAGGGAGCTGGGAAGGGGCTGGAGAATCCCTGAGGGAGCTGGGAAGGGGCTGGAGAATCCCTGAGGGAGCTGGGAAGGGGCTGAGCCTGGAGCAAAGGAGGCTCAGGGGGACCTTGTGGCTCTGCACAGCTCCTGCCAGGAGGGGACAGCCGGGGGGGTCGGGCTCTGCTCCCAGGAAACAGGGACAGGAGGAGAGGGAACGGCCTCAGGCTGGGCCAGGGGAGCTCAGGTTTGATAATAAGGAAAATTTCTTCATGGCAAGGGTTGTCTAGTCCTGACATATGCTGCCAGGGCAGTGGTGCAATCCAAAAAACACACGGATGTGACATTTGAGGCCATGGTTTAGTGGTGGACATGGTGGTGGTGCTGGTTGATGGTTGGACTTGCTGATCTTTGAGGGCTTTTCCAGCATAAATGCTTCCATGATTCCATGGTTCTGTATCTTCTGCATTAATAGCTCTGCAGTCAATATCTGGGTGCAAAAAATCTCCATGCCTGCTGGAGGATGGATGGCAGCTGGTCTTAAGTGGGATTTAAAAACCCTCTTTTTCCTTCATTCTGTAAGAGCCAGTGAAACCGAGCACAGAGACACATCTGCAGCAGCTTTGCATAAAGATAACATTGTTTTCCTTGGAACACTTAGAGCAGAGAGCTGAAGCTGATGCTGGAGCATCTCTTCATCTGAACTTTTTAGAGAGGGTTAAATTTGCATTTTGGACTGTAAAAACATGTTGAAAAGCAAGAAAAATACTAAATAAACTGATTGTAGGTAGTTTTTACCTGGGTATAAAACAAAGATCAAAGACAGCCTGCATTTCCAGTTGCTGTGATTTCCCTTTTAGTTTCCAAGGGAAAAAAAATTCACTTTAAAGAAAGGGGAAAAAACTAATAATGAAATAAGATCATAGGAGCCAACCTCAGTGTAGCATCTGGGCTCTGCTCCTTCCCCACACAAACCCATGGTAACATGAAGACCAGGAGGGGTGGCCCAGCCCTGCCTTGGATGAGTCCCCTTGCTACTGTGTTTCCCATTTTCCTCCTTTCCTTCCCTATTTCATCCCTTCCAAAGGGCAGGAAGAAATGAAAATGTCTCTTTAAACCCTCCCAGTACCTTCAGCCTTATTTCTTTCCCAATTCTCATGCAATGGCTCAGCTTTCCACTCCCGATGGTACTGTGTGAGAGCTCAGACTGTCTGTAAAGGGAATGACAATGGCTCCAGTGAATCACCGACCAAAACCAGCCCAAAAGCAGCCGAACAGGATCTTGAGCGAGATGGATGCGTCTCTGGTGAGAGGCACTTTGCACAGGGTCCGGTGCAAGTATTTCTCTGCTTTCTTTAAAATGTTTCCAAGGGAGATGCTACAGCTGTCACCTCACACTGAACCCAAGGAGGGAAACTTCACTGCTGAGAAATAAACACAACAGTCAAATGTGGTTCCTGCTCAGCCGAGGAAGCATCCACCCTGACACTTAAAAGAGAAAGATGGAAGCTTTCCTGCGTGAGGAAATCCTCCTCATTAAATGATCTGCAGAGAGCAGCTTCTTAAATAAAGCTGGGAACAATCAAAGCAGGATGAGCAATGGCAGCCGTTCCAGCGAGGGCCCACAGGAGCGGAACAAAGGCCCGCTGACCTGGAACACCACACAAAAGAAATGAAACTCATATTTTCAAAGCCGTGTCCCCAGAAGCCACTTAAGAACAGTTGTTTCACAGCGTTTCAGTGTACTTCACTGAGCACTCTAAAGATCACCACTTGCATTGTGCACTCCAGTGCATCATCGGCTAAACGCTGCCTTCACCCAGCAGGGCCCTGCAGCCTGGCGGGCTCTCAGAGCCTGGGATCCCTTGGAGCCTGGTGATCCCTCACAGCCAGGTGATCCCTTGTGGCCTGGTGATCCCTCAGAGCCGGGTGATCCCTCAGAGCTGGGGGATCCCTCAGAGCTGGGTGATTCCACAGAGCCTGGTGGTTCCTTGGAGCCTGGTGATCCCTCACAGCCAGGTGATCCCTTGTGGCCTGGTGATCCCTCAGAGCTGGGTGATCCCTCAGAGCTGGGTGATCCCTTCCATCTGGGTGATCCCTCGCGGCCTGGCCGGGCCTTACGGCGCAGCGTGCCCTGGGCACCACTGGCCATCACACTCCGGTGCTGGTGGGGATTTTGGCTCTGCTCTGCTCACAGGCCCGCGGGCTGGGCTGGCCACATGGACCTTCCCTCTCCAGAGCCAGAGAATAACCACTCACAGGTACAGCTGGATGGGGACTGCTCTCTCCCTTCATAGCTCATTGAATCACTGAATCGTTCAGCTTGGAAAATCCCTCTGAGCCCATCGAGTCCAGCCCTTCCCCAGCACTGCCACCACTGACCCCTGTCACCCCAGGTGACACATCTACATGGCTTTCAAATCCCCCCAGGGATGGGGACTGCACTCCTNGGTGATCCCTCAGAGCTGGGTGATTCCACAGAGCCTGGTGGTTCCTTGGAGCCTGGTGATCCCTCACAGCCAGGTGATCCCTTGTGGCCTGGTGATCCCTCAGAGCTGGGTGATCCCTCAGAGCTGGGTGATCCCTTCCATCTGGGTGATCCCTCGCGGCCTGGCCGGGCCTTACGGCGCAGCGTGCCCTGGGCACCACTGGCCATCACACTCCGGTGCTGGTGGGGATTTCGGCTCTGCTCTGCTCACAGGCCCGCGGGCTGGGCTGGCCACATGGACCTTCCCTCTCCAGAGCCAGAGAATAACCACTCACAGGTACAGCTGGATGGGGACTGCTCTCTCCCTTCATAGCTCATTGAATCACTGAATCGTTCAGCTTGGAAAATCCCTCTGAGCCCATCGAGTCCAGCCCTTCCCCAGCACTGCCACCACTGACCCCTGTCACCCCAGGTGACACATCTACATGGCTTTCAAATCCCCCCAGGGATGGGGACTGCACTCCTTCTCTGGGCAGCTGTGCCAGGGCTGGACAGCCCTTTCCAGGAAGAAATTGTTCCCAGTATCTACCCTAAACCTCCTCTGGTGCAATTTGAGGCTGTTCCCCCTTGTTCTGTTCCATCTTTGCTGAAAAAAGCGCCCAAACCCCCCTGCCTCCAGCGTTCTGCCACAGAGCTGTAGAAAGCCACAAGGTCCCCCCTGAGCCCCCTCTTCTCCAGGCTAAGCCCCTTTCCCAGCTCCCTCAGGAATTCTCCAGCCCCTTCCCAGCTCCCTCAGGGATTCTCCAGCCCCTTCCCAGCTCCCTCAGGGATTCTCCAGCCCCTTCCCAGCTCCGTTCCCTGCCCTGGACACGCTCCAGCCCCTCAATGTCTTTTCTGTCATGGGGAGCTCAGGATGGCCCCCAGGATTCGAGGTGCTGGCACATCTGTGGCAGAGGGGGGATCCTCCTCTGGTGGCCCCACCCCAAGCTCTGCTGACCTCGCTGCTGTCACCATGGCAAAACCCCCAGATCCCTGAATTTAAAGCAAGTGGTTTTGCTCTTCATAACAGACTTCAAAGAAAAGTTAGTCTGAGCAATGTCTGGAAAATACTGATCAGCCAGAATATCCTTCTACACCTGAGGAGAAAACATAATGAAGCTGAAGATGATACCATACAGCTGGGATGACCTCTAAGGAATGGGTCGTTTATTCCATCTACAATGAACTTTAAGGAATAGTTTGGGTTGTTTGGCATCTCAGCTATGATTTTTCCTCTGAAAGAGAAAGAAAGGGGAGCAAGAAAAAGCCCTGCATTCCTACCACTGTCATGTCTTTTAAATTCTGAGGGCGACCTGAGTGTGCTATTTCAGAGATACTCAAATATACAATAATCCCATCATTCATAGCAAGAAGTCCTTGCCCAAAACAGAAGGATATTAATCCTTGGTGGTGTATTTAAATTGCAAGCATTAGCTCAGGAGATGGCCTCAGTGCAGGGAAGAAAGATGATCTATCTCACTTTCTGCGTGCGCATCTCCTCCGACGCCGGGCTTTCACCTCCGCGCTGCTCAGATCACTCACGGGAATGTGGCGGCCTCAGCACTTCTGGCACTGCACCGCGCTCCTTCGCCCCAAAGTGCCACAGCTCAGCAAAATGTGTAATGAGTGTCATTCCCCACTTCACCCAGCATCAAGGCAAAATGAGGTCGAGGCTGAATTATTGTCTAAAGAGTCTGCTCAGGCCATGATCAAAGAGATCAGCTGGGCATTTGGAGCCCGCGTTTTGTCACGTTCATAAACTCCAGCCTTTACTTTCCTGACCTATCAATCTTTCATCTCTCTTAAGTGCTAAATTAATCTTATTTAGAAATATCAATTAAACCGGTCAATTTTTTTGGTGGTATTAGGAAGTACTTGATATCTTTGCTGCCCTTTAATTTTATGAAACAAGAGAGAATAATCCCACAAAAATAAAGCCCCTCCAGCGATAAGTTTGGCTGTAAAATATTAATTTTTAATGACATTATGTTGGAACAAAATATTTTGTTATCTTTTTGTAAACAGACAGAAGATTATATTTGCACTACTTTGAAAGGAGGTATTAATGCAAAAATGAACCTACAGAGGCGAAGATAACGTGGAGTGTGCTGTTTAGCAGTTTTTAAGGAGTTAACCTTGGCCAGAATTTCAGAAAACACCTTGGCAGAAATTTACTCGCTCAATTAGGCACCGAGATTTTGTACTTTTTTTTCCTATTTTAGTACTTTTAAGGAAGGAAGTGAACATATTTAGTGCCTCTTCTCCTGACATGGACTGCACCCAGCCCAATTGAGGCAATGAGCCGTCTCCCAGCTGACGTCAACAGCGTGAGGCAAACGGCTCTGAGGGCAGCGCTGGCCCCACGGCCCTCGGGGAGGAGATCCCCTGGCTGTCCCCTGGCTGTCCCCAGTGACCCCCAGCCCTCACTGACACCCCCTCAATGAGGAGATCCCCTGGCTGTCCCCAGTGACCCCCAGCCCTCACTGACACCCCCACAGTGAGGAGATCCCCTGGCTGCCCCCAGTGACCCCCAGCCCTCACTGACAGCCCCACAGTGAGGAGATCCACTGGCTGTCCCAGTGACCCCCAGCCCTCACCGACACCCCGGGGCTTTTGCCAAGGCTCAGCCATGGGACGCTCTCCAGCCTCCAGATACCCATGGTGGCCCCTGGGCTGGGCTGTGGCGGGCTGGCTGTGGGACGTGGTGGCACAAGCAGTGGCAGCCGTGTGCAGGTGGGTAACGGCTGGGTACCCCCTAAACACGGGCAGATAAAGTGTCCCCACCTTTGCTCAGGACTGAAGCCATCCGTCCACTTCTCCATTTAGATCCTTCCCACCCCCTGGAAGTGCTACAGCTCCAGGGGAAAACTGGGCACCCTGTGACAAGCTCCAAAAATGGAAAGGGAGAAGTGGGGAGTGGCAGATGTCACATCGCCTCATGTTCAGCCTGGTACAGCATCTCTCAAGCTTCATCCATGGGAGGTTAACCAAGTTGTGGCATGTCCTTCCCACCCTCCAAAAGCCAGGGTCTTCCCACAGCTGGCACCAGCTCTCTCTTTATCTTCTCTGTGGCACCAGCAGGTCTGAAATTTGGGATTTTGCTTCTTCATGCAAGAGAACCTGGCTGTTTCAGACAAAGCCGACCTCTGTGAATGCTGAGGTGCAGCTGCACTCAAACACACCATCCCTGGGGATCTACCAGAGCCCGTTTGAACAGTGGGGTACAACCTGTGCCCCTTTAGGGCACCTGTCCCCACCCCAGCACTGCCCCTAAGGTCCTGGGCAGGCCACGCTGGGCAGACACGAGGGGACCCCAAATCTTCCTCTACAGCGGGCCCTGGGCAGAGAAAGGCACAAGCGCTGCCGCAGCCAGGGCTGAGCAGGGGCTCGGAGGAAGCGATTTTAGCAGGTGGCAATTAAGTGCCAAAGAGAGGATTAGGGCAGCGCTGGGGCTGAGCAGCAGGAGCAGCAGCGATAACAGCAGCCTCCTGTACAGGATCTGTTACAAGGGGAGGTGCTGACAGCTGCGTTTGTGGGGCTGAGACCCCAGCCCCAGGGAGCTGCTCTGCCCGTGGCTGAGCTCAGCAGCTCCTCTTTAAGTATCTGCTTAATAAAACCTCGTTTAAAGAGCAGCACAACATCCACTGGCCTCACACTTCCCCGCCTTGCCTCTCCAGACAATTTTTCGAGGGTGTTTTTGAGACTGAGTTTTTGTGCTAAATAAGCCCATAGGCACCTCCATCTCTTTGCTGCAGTTATATATCCACTGATAACACCATCAAAGCCATTTCTGGGTGCATTGAATGTGAAAATGGGCGAGATTGACAGGAAAGGGCTTCTCTGCACCGGTGTCTGGGAGCACCACTACTCACAGAGCCTTCCGAAGGCAGAACTGAGGGACCGTCCCCTCACGTGCCAGGTGCTTGTACCCAGGTAATAAATCCTGCTGTGGCTTTCATGCCTTCCCTTTTCCTTCTGAAATGCTCCCATACTGAGTATCAGTAACAGACAGGGACTCACATTCAGTGATTTTTGTAAGAGATTTTTAAAAATACATCAGGCTTAACATCAATAGCAGAGACAGGGAGCCACATTAATAAATCCATGGGCACTAAACCAAGGATTATTTTTATCTGGCTGAGATACTGATTTTTATTATAAAACGTTCTTCAACAGCAAGAGGAATGATGTCACCGCTAATCAGGAGTCCGACAAGAGCAGAAAGCGGAAAAATCAGCGGATGGAACATATAGCACCAAATACAGTGACAGAACCCAGAAGAGCTCGTTCTGAAGAGCAGCAACTGGAACTAAAATCTGGATTCTAGTCACAGATTTTCATGCAACTGCCCTGATTTTTGTAATTCTCCTGTTCTGCAGAGCGCCAGGTCAGGAGCCCATCTCTCCATGAGCCTGGTGTTCCTGTGGCTCCAGCAGGGCCAGGCTTGGGCCAAGCCCAGCAGCCTGGGGGCAAAAGCTCAGCCCTGGGCAGCCTGGGCTCACTCCAGAGCCAGCCTGGGCTGGACTGCACGCCTGAGCCAGACACCCCTGAGGGACTCTTCTGGCCTCAGTTAGTCCTCGCATTTTATTATTTGTTTGGGGGTTTTTTAATTCGTAGAAGATATTCAGGGAACAAAAAGCATTGTGGTGAATGAGAACAGCAGTCCAGTACATTATTACAAAATGGAATGGGATGGAATGGGATGGAATAGAATAGTAACATTAATAATAAATATTTTCGTTGGAAGGGACCCACAGTACTCATCTGGTCCAACTGCCTGACCACTCAGAGCTGACCAAATCTTAAGGACATTGTCCAATATTATTGACATTGCCTTCTTGCACGATCCAGGAGCCAGCACCACACCCTGTGGCCACAGCTCCCCACTGTGCCACACAGGCAGCACCCAGCCTGAGCCCAAAGTGAGGAATGCTGGTGGCTGGTCCCAAAAACACGAGCACTGTGTCCCCGTGGGCCCAGAGACGAGCTGGGCTTGGCAGAGATTGAGCACAGTGAGTGCCGGAGGAATGCCCTGACACCGTGGGGCAGAGCCGAGCTACTCTCCAGGGCCAGCCCCAGCTCCATGACTGCCACACAGGGGGCTGCTCCAGGGGCTGCAGACAGAATCACAGAGCCACAGAATCACAGAGACATCTAGAAGGGCTTGGAAAAGGCCTCTCAAAGCGTCCAGGTCCCCCTGCCCTGCCATGGCCAACGCTAACTCCTGTCCCCAAGTACCACATCCACAGGGCTTTTAAACCCCTCCAGGAATGGGGACTCCACCACTGCCCTAGAAGCTGTGCCAGGGCTGGACAGCCCTTGCCATGAAGAAATTGTTCCCAATATCCACCCTGAGCTCCCCTGGCCCAGCCTGAGGCCGTTCTCTCTCCTCCTGTCCCTGTTCCCTGGAGCAGAGCCCGACCCCCCCGGCTGTCCCCTCCTGGCAGGAGCTGTGCAGAGCAACAAGGGCCCCCTGAGCCTCCTTTGCTCCAGGCTCAGCCCCTTCCCAGCTCCCTCAGGGATTCTCCAGCCCCTTCCCAGCTCCCTCAGGGATTCTCCAGCCCCTTCCCAGCTCCGTTCCCTGCCCTGGACAAGCTCCAGCCCCTCCAGACCTTTCCCTCATGGGGGCCCAGAGCTGCCCCCAGCACTGGAGGTGCTTCAGCAGTGCCAGCTCAGGGGACAGGCACTGCCCTGCCCTGCTGCCACATTATGGCTGATGGGGATTTGAGGATTTTCTTTGTTTCAGGAGAGAAAGAGGGAGCAGTGGGGCAGTGCCAGCGAGGTGCCCATGGCTGCCCATTGCCCAGGGGACAGTGGCACAGACGTGCTGAGCTGCCTCGAGGCTCTCTTGGCACCAAGCCTTCAGCACTTGCCTCAGCAGACTTGATTGTTGGGTCGGGTTTTTCCCTCTCTATTTTTTTAGGATCTCGTTAAATAATCAGCCAGGCCTTGCAGTGTGACAAGTGCCACAGGACTGCTTTCATCAGGGAGCACAGACCCCTGCACGGTGCCCGCTGTGGCTGTGCCTAGAGCCGGGATGAAGGAAGAACTAAACTTTTCCAGCAGCAGCTCGGCCAAGCAGGAAGAAGATTGTGAAAAGAGCTTATGAACCGAGAATGCACCTGCATTCAACAGTGTCTCTTTTCAACACAAAATACCTTCCTGGCTCCAAGATCCCTTTCCTGATTAAAGTTTTTGAAACTGGCACACTCCTGTAATACATTTTGATGAAATCCCATTCTCCAGTGAAATTGTTATAGTGGATAACTTCCAGGCAGCAGTAGCAGGAAGACTGTTAATCAGGATCAGGAGAATATAGAGTGCCTGCAAACCCAGCATTAAGCCACCTGTGACAGGCAGTCACCAAATTCATGGCTCACACAGAACAAGCTTATTTTTGAGAGCAGAATTACAGAGATATAAAAACAGGGGGAAAAGCCTTGAAAGCCAGAACTAAGTGATTACCTTCATACTGCTCCATTCTCCAGCTGACATCAGGTAGCTGAGGCCTTAACTCACAAAGTACAGACTGAAATCCTTCCTGCCCAGGGTTAATAAAGGAGCAACCCAGCAATTTGTGGCTGAGCATCAGCAGACCAGGCTGAAATGGTGTGAGAGAGCCTGGGAATGAAGGGAGCACACCTGCTGAAAATCCTGATTATTGTGGCAGAGGTGGAGCTCATTCATAGAGTGTCACTAGGCTGGGGCTCAGTGGGCACCTGTCCCTCTCCCATTGGAGCACTGCCACCCAAATCGCTCATCAGTTTAGATTAAGCTTTAAACTGGGGGCAGAAAGCTCAGAACCCCATGGTGGGAGATGGGTTTGAGGGCCAGGAAGCCCTGGGTCATGAGCTGTGAAGGCCTCCAGGGAGTTGAAGTGTTTTATTGGAATCCTAGAGAAAATATTGTTGGGGAAGATGAAATAGGAAAGCTTTATAATTGTGACTGTTTAGACTTTGAGAATATGAAACATAGCAGTGAAATAGAATTGAAGGCGAGTTTGGATCTCTCAGATGCCAAGCCTCGGTTACTGAATAACTGGAAAACAATAGCATGGCCAGCAGGAGGTGATCCCCTCTTGATGAAATAATGCTGTCCTCCTCACCAAGAGCCCAAGGGTCAGAGCAGACCCTGCCTGCTTGGTAGGAGGGGTCCAAAGGGGAGTTTTTAGGGTTTAAAATGTAACACAGTATGTTAATGTAGTGATTCTTATAGGCTGTATGTAAATGCTCTAGGATTTGTATCTTGTACTGGATTGGTCAGTGTAAATTAGAATATTCAGTGTAGAAGAAGATTTAATGCATTGTAATGGGAACTTTGCTCGCTTATTCTTACTCTTACTCTTATTCCTGCTCTTATTCCTTCTCTCACTCTCTTGCTCTGCTCTTTCTCTCTCTCTCAGTGCTGCTCTGGGCTGTGCTGGCAGCTCTCAGCAGGGCCCCTGTACCCACACCCTGAGCAATAAACTGCACACTCCTAAACCAGCCTGGACTTACAGAGATCTCCCCTCTCGGTTTGTCCCATCACCGTCCATCCACAGATCTACAAAACACATTTGGGGTTGAATTACCTCACTTCCTCCCGTGAGATGAATTTTATTTCTCTGCTGTTTCGGGTCTCTTAAAGCACAGGAACATGCAGCAATGAGGCTCCTGAGGTGCTGCAAAACATGAATTCAGAAAAACAGAGAACAGGTGTAAAAGATTCAGGGAGAGGGCAACCAAACTTTCTGATTATCTCTTCTGTAAATGGTCATTAACTGGCTGATAAATGGATCCACGTGACTTTGGCAGTGCTGCTGGATGACTTATTGCAGAAAACACGAAGATTGATGCATTGTTCAGCCTTACACTAAACACATGATGTTAATTCACTCATAGGGCCTACAACCTGGAGTCCATCAGCATCTATAATTAAGCACGTTGCTTCGTGAATTTTACAAATATGGCTAAAAGTTGCTAATGGAGTGTCTTAAATTCTGTTAACATTCATTTAATCTCTTTGGTTTCTCCTTAAACACACATTTAAAATTCTAATCACTGACAAAAGGATTTTAATAAGACACAATGTTAATGAAATATGTGAAGGAGATCTTGAAAGAAAGAATTGTTGAAAAAAAATGCAAGAAAGAAAAAGGAAGCAGGCTAAGCTGAACTGGCATGGAAATCCAGCCAGGGAGCTATTTAAAGGCTAAGGAAAAGCACAGATGTGTCCTAGGATGGCATGATTTTAAAAGGCTTTTTTGTACTTAACACTTGTTATTTAGATTAATTAGGGGATTACGCTTTGAAACTGTTCCAGCTCTATCATTTGCAGTTTTACTTTCTACCTTGCTGGTCCACAGCTCCTGAAATGGGAAGGTTTTGGGTGGGGATAACTCAGTGTGCTCTGCAGAAATGTGAGGAAGGCATTTCCACCTCACAGTACTTTCCTGCCATATTTGTGCCATGAACTTTCATTCATTTTTTATTACTCTTTTTAACCGTATTGACCCTTTTCCAGGATGAAGATGAAAAAATAAAAAAAGAAAAAAATCACAATAGTGGAATAATTTGCAGCATAAAAATTCTTGGTTTGCTTCATTTTAGTACCACTGCTTTAAACAAAGACCAGCAATTGCATTAGAGGAGCAATGGAAACAGCAGAGTGACTTGGAGTGTCCAAGGCCAGGCTGGACAGGGCTTGGAGCAACCTGGTCTAATGGAAATTGTCCCTGCCCAGGGCAGGGGGTGGAACAAGATGAGCTTTAAGGTCCCTTCCAACCCAAACTCCTCGATTCTGTGCTTCCATTTGATTTGTGAGCATTCCATGACTCTGCTGCAGCTCCAGTTGTTTGTTGGATCCCATCACCTGTATCTGAACACACACAGGTGTGCTGGGGTTCAAAGACAAATCCTTCAGGCTGTGCCATGAAGGAAACATTTCCTTCCTCATAAACAAGCAGTTTGAAATTCATTAAGTTGATCCTGGAATGCACTTTTGGGGCTTGGGCACACTCCTTTGCTAGGGAACATTTTTGAGACTCTCTCCAACTGTAGCAAGGCAAAAATTGTCCAGAACCATCCCCACAGCCAGAAATGGGCCATTTCATGCCCAATTTGCAATATAAAGAAGTCAATACATATCATTAACGTGAGCCAAGCAGGGAAGAATCAATTGTGTTATTAAAGCTGACTGTGATTAGCTGGTGCAGGCATCAACAAAGTGTCACAGAGGACTGTGGAAATTCTCCTTGTGCACACACATACAGACTTTCAAATGCCCTTTGCACACAGTTTCTTTACACTTCTGGTTTACATCCTACTATGTTTGAGCTACTGAGCAGGCAATTTCTTTTGAAATAATAATAATAATCATCATCATCATCATCAATAATAATAATAATAATAATAATAATAATAATAATAACTTTGAATAACAGCCATCTTTGAGCCAAGCTCAAGTTCCCAGCTCAGCTGGGCCCTCTTGGCCTCCCAAGGGAAGGCTCCTGTCCCTACACTGGCGATGCCACGGGTGGAGGCTTGGGTTAAGCACTGCCTGAAACCAAATTGGGCGATGCAATCACAAACACTGAATTCCTGAGAACGCAGTTTTCCTGCCCAGGCACACCATTTATTAGCAAACGCTGCTGCCATATTTTGCTGTATCTGCTATTGCAATCAGCCATATGGGAGGAAATCTGTAAATTACATTACAGCAATTAATACACACTTACACAGTTTGTAGGAAAGTGTTGAATGAATTATGCTACAGGAAGCAAACACACTAAAGCCAAACAATGGAGCTTTATAAATATTTAATTCTTGTAATTTATTTAAAGTAGTAAAACACAGCGCACACTCACCTTCAGAGCACCTGCTCAGATGAAGCATTCTCTCTTTTAACAATCCTATGTAGTTTCAGGAGATTCCATCGATTATCTTGGTGTAATTAATTTTGTATCCAAATAAATGGGAGGAAAATAGGTCTAAACTCTTGGCTACCTCTGCTTGCTCAGAAAGGGCCTGTTTGCTTCCAGAGGGAGCCTCATACGATTTCAAAAAGGGCTGGAGGGACAGGACACAGGGATGGCTTCCACTGCCAGAGAGCCGGGATGGGTGGGGGAAGTGTTCTCAGCGATCCCTTCATACCCGAACAGCCCAGCTACCCGGATGGCTCAAAATGAGCAGGAGGGCTCTTGTGGCGGTGTTCGAAACAGAAAAACGTTTAATAAGAAACAAAATAACAAACTCTTTACAGAGAAAAGCCGTGCCAAGGCAAGAGATGCTCGCTCCTGCTGAGCACCCCACAAAAGCCATCAAATCTTTTGTTCTGTCCCTTTTCTACCCAATGGCCCAGGCGGGACCTCCTGGCCCCAGTCCAATCGAACAGCCCCAAGTTTGAGGTGAAGTCCAAAAGGGCCAATGAGGTGTCCCTGTTCCAGTTCCAGGGAAACTGCCCTGGAGGATTTTCCGGGGACTTCGCCGTTTTTAGCAGACAAAGAGTATTTGGGAATTCTCTCGTAATTTGGTCACCCCGCCAAGAGCGGGCACACTCCTACAGATGGGATATTGGGAACTGGGAATTCCTGGCTGGGCTGGAATTCCCGGAGCGGCTGTGGCTGCCCCTGGATCCCTGGCAGTGCCCAAGGCTAGGCTGGAGCAGCCTGGGACAGTGGGAGGTGTCCCTGCCATGGCAGAGGGTTAGAACAGGATGAGCTTTAAGGTCCTTTCCCACCCAAACCGCTCTGTGATTCTGTGATGTTACCCTAAAACACACAGGGTCGGGCAGCTGGTGACAGCCGGGGCAGGGGACTGCCACCCTCCGGGTGTGGCTGTGCAGAGGAGCAGAAGGAGCCAGAGCAGCCCCCTCACCCCTGTGCCGGGGCTGGGCAGGGGCTCTGGGGTCAGCAGGGCTGCCTTAAACCAGCGTGTGGAGACACCACCAGCCTTTGTTCTCAGTGTTTTCCTCCAGTACTGCTGGAGTCGTTAAAAGCAGATCAGTCCCAGCCGTGCCCCGGTCGGTGCCTGTGGGAGCTCGGGGTCAGCTCCCGGCTCCAGCCCAGCTCGGGGCAGCAGCGCCAGGACAGGAGAGAGCTGCCCCCAGCCCAGCCAGGAGACACATCCAGCCTGGTGAGACACAGCACCAAACACGGCACGGGGAATGGACCGGCAGGAAAACAGTGAAAAGTCATCATTCATCTCCAGCATAACTGTACAGATTAGCTGAGCTCCTTATCTGCTTGTGGTGGGACAGGGGAGAAGGGCTGTGCGTGCCTCAGTGGTTGGGGCTGTTCTTTGTGGGGGTTTTTGGTTATGTGTGCTAGCTTTCTACTTTGAGCTAGTAACAGAATTGAAACATGAGCTGAACCAAAGGAACTCTAGGTCTTCAATAGAAAGTATTTGCAGTCACTTTTCAAGAGCAAAGCGATGGATTTCACACTCACCACGAGCTGGGATATCGCGTTCCCATTCCAGAGCTGGCCCAAGGAAGGCATTAGCTTTGTTAGCAGTGTTAGCCAGCACATCCTTTACTGCTCACAGCCGAATGCCAGTTTGGTGTGAGAACGCCACAAAACAGAACAGCACATTTGCAAGAAACAAATAAACCCACACACTCCAACGATCCTGAGCAGCTGCTGGCCACTGATACAGCCTGATAAATCCTGGTCCCTTCGATGCTTGGTATCTCACCTGAAAAAAAAGTTGTTTGTTTTGGGTTTTGGTTTTTAGTGTTTTTTTATGTTTAAACATAATTCACCTCTTGCTTTATAAGCACATCAGATGTATTTCATTGAAAGATAATTTTTCTTTCCTCCAAGCTATTCTCACAATTCTTGAATAAAGTCTCTAATTTCTGCTGTTCCAGGGCAGAATCTGTTCCAGCTTTGTGGATGCTCTGTTTAATAGCTGTTGTTTATATTTGCTACCGAAATGGCTGGGACTCCTCACACCAGGAGCAGGAGTGCCCTTTATAATCCTATTTCCCTGGATTATGCCTTTTCAACACATAAAACAAACAAAAAAGCCAAATAGATGATGAGCATTAGCTAGCGAGTTCAAAACTGAGAACGCTTTTAGTGTCTGAGAAACAAAGCTGTGATTAACTCTGTGGCTTAGGGAACAAGGCAGCAACAAGACACAAACAAACAAACCTTTGTATTTTGACAAACAGAAAAAGTTCATCTTTTAATCCAAGTACTTCCACTTGCTAATGCCATCACCTGCCATCTATTTCAACAAGACCACAGGTATTTCTATCCAGGCAGACTACAGATCTGTGTCATAAAAAATTAGGAAATTATTATAACACCTCATACCAGTCCAGGTTAGGGGTAGAAAACTTTCAGTGCCAATGGTCCAGGGAAGTGTGTCCATAACTATGGCCATGGTCTGGAGGTCCTGCCCAGCCACAGGGCCTGGGGATGGCCAGAGCAGCAGCAGCCACGCCTCAACTCCTGCCAAGGAGCAGGGACCCGAATGGGAAACTCCTGTGGGCTCACCTGGCCTCACCAGGGGAGCAATAAAGGGGGAGAAGAGAAGGAGAAGCAGAAGAAGCAGAAGCAGAAGAAGAAGAAAGAAGAAGGAAGAAGAAGAAGGAAGAAGGAGGAGGAGGAAGAACAAGAACAAGAACAACAAGAGTAGCAGCAGGTCTTGTAGGTCTTGTGCTGACCTGAGCATCCACCCCCGAGATGGGCAGCCTGAGGAGCTGCTCCTGCGCAGGCAGGGGGAGGGAGCAGAGCCCTGATGGAGGCAGAAGGGCCGGGAGCTCTGCTCACACCCTCAGATCCAGCTGTTTGTTGGCACCTTGTTTCCACGCTGCAGAAGACTGAGGCTCCCAAGACTGGGAGGTCCTGGCAGGGTTCCCCCAGGCTGGTGCATGTTCTCCTGCCCAGGGTGTGGTTTTGTGGCTGTGTCTGACTGTCCCACGCCCAGCAGGGTGATGGCATCCCCATGGCCAGGGGTCTGTGGATTCTCTCACAAGGCTCCAGGCCCACAGCAGTCCCCTGGTGTCTCTTTCTGGTTGCTACCATGAGGCTCTTGGCAGCCCTTCGAGGTGACAGAGCTGGCCTTGGGCACTGCCAGGGATCCAGAGGCAGCCACAGCTGCTCTGCGCACCTGTGCCAGGGCCTCAGCATCCTCACAGCCAACAATTCCCAGTTCCCAATATCCCACCAAACCCTGCCCTGTCAGTGTGCAATCACTGCCCTTTGTCCATCCATCAAATCCATCTCTCTTCATTTCTGACAGAGGGATATGGAGCAGGACAATGGCAGATGCTTTGCACAGGCCCAGATGCCCTGGTGCCAAACAGCAGAGGCCAGTTTATGTCAAAGAGGGCTCTGGGAGGTGCCCTGTGAGGAGCCCTTTGGCATTGGCTCTACCAATTTTGGTAGTGCTGCTACCAAAATCTGTCTTCTGCCAGAGGGTCCAAGTGCTGCAATTCCAGCTCCCCCAGTGCCTTTTAGAGCCGGCCTTTAAAAATGAGGCTCTGGGAAAATGGGGCACTCAGAAGAATGCATCATTAAATTCTCAATATCTGAGCGCATTTCTGGGCAAACTAGGCATCAGAGCCCTTGCTTTTCCAGAACATAGATCGAGTTTTCACAGCCACAATATTTCTCTGTGTATTTAGAGGGGAAAACAAACAAAATATGGCTTGTGTGTGCCTGCTGATGGGAATGGATGACCAGTTGTACACCAAACCAGGCTGGTGAGCTTGTGCTCCCTACAGTCCAAAAGACAAGGCAGGGTCATAGCAGGTTTTCCTGTTTCCATGTACTGTGGAGCACATCAACAGCTTTTCTGTGTTATGGTGCAGAACACAGCGTTCCTGGGAGGAGGGGCACGGCCTGGGTCAGGTGGGTTTGGATGTGCAGGAACGTGCTGGGTGAGGATCTGCTTTTGAGCTGGTCAATCAATAGGTGAGTGAGCCAACAGCTAAAGCAGAGTGGCTGTTTGCTGTGGGGAAGGGGCTCTGGCCACGCTGTGCAGCCGTGCAGACACAGCCTGACATCACCCGCGCTGCTCTTTGTTGACTGCCTCCCGACACGGAAATTCAAGTCATCAAAATGTAATCCTTTCTGTTGTACTTGTGGGGCCTGGGGAATGCAGGCAGGCAGTGTCATCTGCAGGGGAGGGCTCCCAGAGCCTGCCTAATCCCTCCCCAGAGCAGTGTCTTTGCTAAATGCTCTGTGGTAATGACATTGCGCTTAGCTGGATGCACTGATATGTGAAAAGGAAGAGACTCAGGGAAAAAAGAACAGTGTAGAATACAAATGCTTTACTTCAAAATCATAACTGGGTTACATACTATAAATCTTTTTATGTCTGTATTTTAACAAAAAAAAATTTGCTTTTTCAAGCAATAATTTAGCTTTGTTAGTCTTAAGTTTTATAAAGTTTCCAGTAATGAGCTTTCCAAATGTTAAACCTGTTATTTTATTCATTGTGATTGAAACCAGAATTGCTTTTCAGACACAAAGCTGTCAGCAGAAGATCTTGACTGACAAAGTGACTTCTAGCTAACAAATGCTCCTGTCTCTGTCTCCCAGGGGGCTTCCCTTGATCAGGAGAGGGCAGGATGGAGGAAGGTTTACGGGAGCTGTAGCGTGTCAGGAGCCCCTCAGGTGAGGGGAGCTCCTGTGCCAGGCTGTGGGAAGCCTGGTGAGGCCACCCTGGCTGAGGCCACCCAGCTCCCCTGGCACCCAGGAGGGCTCAGGGCTGACCCCAGTGCGAGGGCAGCAGACGGAATGTGCTGCTGGCATTCCTTGTGTTGGAATCCAGGGCACAGAGAATGTCTCTCTGCCTGTTTTGGGAAGTCCTGACCCTCAGCAGAACTCTGCTTTTAACCTTCATCCCTGGAAAAAGTTACCAAGGCTGTGGAATGAGTTGGAGCACACAGGTGTGAATTAGATAGCAGTAGTAGTTTATCACAGGGTGAAGAATTTAGGGGTTTAGGATTTTAATACAAGAGTGAATAGGAGACAAGATAGAGGATTGTGGGTGTTGTCTCCTTCTTGTCCCTCTTTGGCTCCATTTTCTGTAGCAGTGGTGGCACAAAGTTATTGGTTAGAGAAAGCAGAAATGTGGAAGTTACGTGAATGGATCAGTAGAAGTTATTGGTAGAAAGAAACAAAGTAGGTGTTAGAAGGTAATTGGGTTAAACAGCTTTAAAAGGCCTTGGTTTGGGTGTTTGGGGCCCAGTTTGTGCCTCGGTTTGGGTGTTTGGGGTCCATTTTGTGCCTTGGTTTGGGTGTTTGGGGTCCATTTTGTGCCTCGCTTCTCGCACGCTGAGTCTGGTGTGCAGACAGTAAGATAAGATAAGAATAAACAAAATCCTGAAGACCAAGAGAAATAGAGTCCTGCTTGTTCTTCATCCTTGGGAAAGAACTCAGCAGGGGAACCCCCTCCAAAGGGCCCAGGGGGTTGGGTTCCCACGCTTGTTGGGACCAAAAAAACCTTAAAGGAGTGTCTCTCCCTGCAAACCTGTCTCCTGGGTGGAGGCTGGCTGCTGGCTGCCGTGACTCCTGAGCTCCAGTGGCCACCAGGGAGCCCCTGCCACTCACAGGGGAGGCCAGAAGCAGCAAAGGCTGCTCAGAGCTTTGGTCTTTTTGTTGGGTGAGCTCTGAGTGCATCCTGTGTGTACCTGGGGCAGGGTGGGAGTTGTGCACTGAAAACATCAGGAACCAAAAGCAGTGCCCAAGTTTCAAAGGAAATTACCCAAACCTGGGCCAGGTGAGTCAGGTGCTGCTGTAGAGATGCTGTGGCAGCACAGCCCTGGTGAAGAACAATGAGCATGGAGTCACAGATTGAGTGGGGCTGGAAGAGACCTTAAATCCCACCCAGTGCCACCCCAGCCATGGCAGGGACACCTCCCGCTGTCCCAGGCTGCTCCAGCCCCAGTGTCCAGCCTGGCCTTGGGCACTGCCAGGGCTTCCACAGCCTCTCTGTGCAGCCTGAGCACGCTGTGCTGAGCCTGGCCCTGGCAGAGCTCCTGTGGTCTCATGGCCAGCAGCTGTGTGAGGGATGAGAGCCAAGAAACACCCGGGACATGTTTCTTGGTTTGAGATAGTTCCAGATTCTCAAATGCAATGAAACCTTACCACCTGGTCCATTGGGTATCCAGTTGGGTATTTCCTTTGCTGGGAGGCACAGGAATATATCTGGCAGCTCCCTGGCCCGAGGAGGTGGCTGTGCCCTGAGCACGCAGCACCGGTGCAGCAGCCAGCAATCCCAAACTCCCCGTGACCTGGGCTGAAAGGGACAACAGGAGCTGTGTTTGCTGCGCTGCTGGCAGTGGCCAGGATGGGCCTTGTCAGCCCCAGGCACCCATAACCCATAACCCATAACCCAGTCCTGCAGGGGTGCAGGGCGCCGTGAGAATCTGGTCAGACCGAGCCTGTGCCAGAGGAACGTGGAGGAATGTAGTCCATGCTGTGATTTTCCCTCGATGACTCGATCTCCCGTGCTGTTTCTGAAGTGCTCTACAGCTTTGGGTGAGAGCCTGGTTCCAGCAAGCCTCCTGCACAGCTGGGCTGGCAGTGCTGCTCACAGCAAGGCTCGGACAGGATCTTCGTTAGTATCCCAAGGCTTGGGTCCTCATTTAAAAAAAAAAAAAAAAAACCCACCCCAACTTTCACCCACAGAATCTCCCAGAAAGAATGTGTTCAGCATGGTCTTGATAATGTTAACAATATCCTTAGATATTTGAAAATACCACAGGGATTCTGATTTGACTAAAACATTTGACATGTCAGTTACCAACCTGGAGGATCCACAGAGAGATTTTGACACTACCATGTGAGGAGAAGCACCTGATGAGCAGCTTGGCCTGCCAGCTGCAGCAGGTCTCCATAGGAACCCGGCACTGCTGTACCTGGAGCTCCCCAGGAGTTCACCTGAGCCCTGAGCAGAGCCAGGCTCCTGCAGCACGGACTAAAGGCAGGCTCAGAGCCCCTCAGAACCACGGGGCAAAGGCAGGAGGTGTAAAGCTGTCAGAAGGATGAGAAAGGAAGGAGACACTGAGGTGGGGCTGTGGAAGAAAAGGGTGTGCAGTTGTCCATACAAACAGCTGAAGAAATCATCAAACAAGCTGAGCAGGGAAAGAACTGGAGGCGATATTTTGAAGTTTATCCAATCTCACTGAAGGCTGCTGAGGCTGCAGGCTTTGAGCAGTGTTCTTTGCCCCCCTGGTGATGGGGCCATGCAGCACAGAGCTGGCTGATGCCAGCCAGGGGGGCTGCTGGGTGTGCCAGGCAGGGCAGGGTAGGGCAGGGTGTGAGGGGCTGCAGTCCCTGGGGCAGGGGACACCCAGGACACCGCCCTGCGCCCTCCACACTCCACAGCAGCTGCCCCAGGGTGTTTGCTGCCCCTGGCAGAGGCTGGTGCTGAGGGCAGATCCCAGATGGGTGTCTGTGGATCTGTGGATGGACGGTGATGGGACAAACGGAGATGAGAGATCTCTGTAAGTCCAGGCTGGTTTAGGAGTGTGCAGTTTATTGCTCAGGGTGTGGGTACAGGGGCCGTGCTGAGAGCTGCCAGCCACAGCTCAGAGCAGCACTGAGAGAGAGAGAAAGAGCAGAGCAAGAGAGTGAGAGAAGGAATAAGAGCAGGAATAAGAGTAAGAGTAAGAGTAAGAGCAAGGATAAGAGGGCAAAGTTCCCGTTAAAATGCATTAAATCTTCTTCTATTATGAATATTCTAATTTACACTGACCAATCCAGTACAAGATACAAATCCTAGAGCATTTACATACAGCCTATAAGAATCACTACATTAACATACTGTGTTACATTTTAAACCCTAAAAACTCCCCTTGGACCCCTCTTACCAAGCAGGCAGGGTCTGCTCTGACCCTTGGGCTCTTGGTGAGGAGGACAGCATTATTTCATCAAGAGGGGATCACCTCCTGCTGGCCATGCTGTTGTTTTCCAGTTATTCAGTAACCGAGGCTTGGCATCTGAGAGATCCAAACTTGCCTTCAATTCTATTTCACTAATATGTTGCATGTTTTCAAAGTCCAAACAGTCACAATTATAAGGCTTTCCTATTTCATCTTCCCCAACAGGAGTGTTCAGGTGTGGGGATCTCCCTTGTCTCCAGTGCAGCTGGAATTGCTCTTTCCACCACCAAAGCCAGATTCTTCTGAGCCAGGTGGGAAAAGGGCTGGACAAGGATGATTTTGCTGACCCACCCTTCCCTGCCTCAGCCCCTGCCTCAGCGCTGGCACAAGCTGTCTGCTCTGGGTTCACATGCTGGATTTTTCCTCCTGTCTGCTCAGGACTCTCCAAATATCTCCAAATTGTTAAAGCAATAGGTCAGGGAACATTTGGAACAGTTCTAGGACTAACATACAGACTAGTTTTTTCTTACATAATTGCTGTTGTGAAACTACATCTGTCCAAGTCACTGATGACAGAAGGAATGATTTTTTTTTCTCACACCAATGATTACATCTGCTCTGCACAGCCCTCAAAAGAGCAGAAATGAGGAAAACACTGCTGCTTTCTCTACACTGTTGTGTAGAAGCTTTGTTGTGGTATTTCTGTTGTGAAACCTCTGTGTGGCTATTGCAGTAACGCGTTCTCGTGGAATACTGAATAATTCCTTTTCGTCCTTGCAAACCCCTTTTGGACACAGATGTTTTTCAGTAACATCTGTTGATTACTGTAACCCATGGTTCCCCAAAGCAGCAATGGGTTCTGTTCTGCCCCTGTCCCTTTTCCTCCCTTGCTGCTGTGTCACCACACCTGGGCTTCCTCACCTGGTCAGCTCAACCCTTCCAGGTGTCACCGCTGGATTTCAGGCTGTTCTGGGATCAGCCACCACAGAGTTGTGCAGATTTTAACTGCAAGTGTGCAGTGCTGTACTGAAGGCAGAACAACTGATGAGAACTGCCCAGTCTTCAGTGAAGCCTAACCAGGCAAAGCAAACTGCAGACTATCAAGACAACCCGATATTGACTCCTTTTATTTCCAGTTTTACTTAAAGAGAGCTCTGCAGGAAGGCAAAGAGTCATGACTTAATGGGGATGAAGGCCAGCACCAGCATCAGTAGAGGGTCAGTGGCTTTCTTCAGAGCTACTGAAACAAGTCAAAAATGTTATTTCCTTCAGCCTTTCCCTTCCCTGGCAGGCTTGCTCCAGTGCTGTTACCTTCCAGGCATTTTTTCTTGTGACCAAATTTCAGCCTTTTTTGGGGCCAGGACCAATCCCTGTGGATGGAAAACCAAAAGAGAATGCACAAACAGGCACGGGACAGGCTGTGATGTGTGTCACACTGAGCAGCCCCTTTAACTCCCCAGGTCTGTTCATTGCACCTGGCACTTGGAGGCTGGCATCTTTAGAATGCCCTGAGTACAAACTCAATACTTACCTGCAGCTATGTAAAACATTGCAACATTTTAATGCCCTGTAAACTGTGTGCCTCTTTGTCACAGAAAACCTTCTCTTGGTGTTGCTGCAACCTTGTTGTTTCTGCACAGCTAGAAAGAGTGCCTCGAACTGAAGTGTAAAATATTACAATAGAAAGGGTAAAAACCCACGGGTTTGGGTGATTCACAAGCCCTGGTATTGATCACTGGGTGCATTTGGCAGCTGGAGTGATGATGGAGTGAGGAATTCTCGGAGATCTTGGCTGCTCCAGCACAGCACTGGTTCCCACTAATGTTTCATTTCTCTGAGGAGGTGTCAGAGGTGTGTAATTCATAAAAGCTCTAATTTATTGCTGAACTCCAGGGAGATTCTGCCAGGGACTTTAAGGAACATGGAAAGAAACTCAAAACCTGTGAAAAAACCTGGGATAAGAAACAAATTCTTGCAAACTAATGGCTTTGGGGGGTGTGTGTACGCTTGTGCTGCTAATGTCAGAAAAGATAAACGTTTTCCCCTAATTCTTCAGGATGTATCCACTCCACTGCATTCCTGAAACATCCATCCTTGTTTTCCTCATGTGCTGCCTGCAGAGTGCTAATCCCCTTGGTTACCAGGTCGTGCTGGTGTCCCCAAGGCGCTGTGGAGAGCATTCCTGTGTCTGTGGTGGGTAACCAGGGCCCTGCCCTCAGCACAACCTGCTCAGTGCCTCGCTGGTTCACAGCCCTGCAGCCTGCCTTGCCTCTGAAATTGCTGTAAATGTGCCGAGGTGACACTGCACAGGGCAGCAGGAGTCTCGTTGTCTTTCCCCAGAATCCTGCAAGCCCACATCAAACAGCCTCTCCTGGAGCAGCAGGGAGCACCCCCTCGGCACAGGGACCCAGGGGTGGGCTGGGGCAGAGCTGGGGGACGAGGCTTTCCTTCCAGGACCAGGACAGTGAGATTCTGCTGGAGCTCTGGGGAAGATTCAAAGCCCTCCCTGAGCTGTGGAGGTTCATCATCTCCTCCTGTTGGAACAGCATCCAAGGACTGCTGCTGGCCTCATCCAGGGAAGGGTTTGCTGATGAGAAAGTGTTTGTGCCTTGTGTCATTCCATGGGAAACTCCCGATGAGAGTGTCTGGGGGACACTGGTGAGAGTGTCACTGCAGGTCAGTGGAGCCTCACCCTGTGCCTTTTGTGCTCTGGGTCAGAATCAAGTGCAACCAGCCCAGGAACCAGCCAAGACAGAGCATGGGCAGGACACGGGGCTGCTCCTGCTGCTGGGGGCTTGCAGAGGTCACACATCCCTGAGCTAAACCCCACTGAGAAACCAGCCCTCAGAGGGAATCTGCTGGCTCTGGAAGTGTCAGGTTCAAACGCCTTGTGATGGATTTACTCCACAGATAAAGGCATCCCTGGGATCACTGCTCACCTCCTCTGCTCTCTGTGCTGGGTGTTTTACCCACGGGCTTCACTCTGTTCCCTGCTCCAGGTTAGTGAGGGAGCTGATTCCCAGATGCACCCACCTTTTTTCAGGACACACAGGTGGGTTTGTTCCCAGCCTTGGAAGGAGCTTCAGCCCCCAGCACTCAGCAGCAAAACCTTGCAACTCCCTTTTCTCCTCCAGGGCATTCTCTGGGTGCTGTGGGTACTCAGGGCCTATCTTGCAGCTGAATTATTAAAAAAGTCGGAGTCAATCATCAATTCTCAGGTGTACCGAAGCAACCCCTTCTTCTTATTAAATAGTGCACTGCTTTCCCAAAAGAACAGAAAATGTAATATTGGAGAAGAGACTTGATGAGAGAAAGGGACCACAGTGAATACTGGCTGAGGTTTAATAATCCGTGTTCCCTGCCAGGGAAAACCCCTGGCTGCTGGAGAGCCCAGCCCTGTGTCCACACGGTGGGGTCCTTCGGCCAGCACTGCCCAATCCTGGCAGTCCCGGGTAGGGAACCCCTGGAGAAGGGGTCACCCCATCTCTGGAATTCTCTTGGCAAGCGCCTTCCTGCAGTGAACACTCCTGTGCCTGCTGCAGCTCCTCCCCTTTTCCCGAGGTCTGGGGCAGGGATCCGACCCCTCCCCTCTTCCCAAACCATGGAATCCCGGCCTTGAACAGTGCCGGGTATGGAGGTGGATCCTGAAGGATGGGACGGAGTGTGGGTCCCGAGGTTTGCTTTCTGTGCCCCACACGCAGCCCCTGTCCTGTGGCTTCATGGATGCTGAGGGCTGGGAGGAGCCAGCAGTGGCTGAGCACCCCAGAGGGGGTAGCAGGGTCACACATTTTTCCTGCAATCCCTTGCCGGGGGCATCCTGAGCGTGCCAGGCTCCGGGGAGGCATCGGGCAGTGCCTGCATTCCCAGCAAAGTTCAAGCTCAGTTCCAGAAATACCAGTGCCAGGCCCCATGAACTGTGCAAGGATCAAACATGCAGAGCTTCTGCCCTTCCTGGAAGGGATGGAAAAGGGAAAACAGCAGGGAGAAGGCAAAAGCAGATGTGTTACCAGCAGAAATGCTCAGGGGTCCATAAACTCCTCCTGTTCCTCACCCAGCCTTCAGGGAACACGGCCCATCACCAGTCACGGATCACATTTGCATCCTGCAGCCCACGTGGAAAACAGCAAATCCGTGTGGGAAGGGGAGGGGAAAGGAGCCTCTGTGGCCAGGGCTGAGGCACTGAACCCTGGCTGCAGCCTCCCCTCAGCAGCTCCTGCCTCCATCTGCTCCCTGGGCACGGGGCTGGGACAGGATGATGTATGGGAGCGCTGCCAGGCAGCATCCTGCCTTTCCAAAAGGGATAGCACCAGCCTGGCCCTGCCTGGGCAGGGGGAAGGCAAGGAGAGGCCTTGAGCAGCAGCACTATGGTAGCCTGCCCTGGAAAAGATGAATTGGAAAATTGGGAATGGCAAGTGTGCCTTTGGACACATGTGTGGATAGCGTGCATTTATCTTCACTGAGAGATCAATTTGTTTCTTAAAGATATTTTTTCTGCACTGCTACTGGTGTTGCCTTTCATTCTTTTTGCAGTATTTTCATGGGCAGGGATACATGAATTTATTTTTATCCTCAGGGGTCATGCCAAGGCCAAGCCCTGCCCACATCCCATGGGGCAGGACCCACTTTTCAGTAGGTGCAGGAGAACTGTGGAATGGTCCAGAGAGATTCAGGATCTCTGAAGCCAGCAGCAGCTCAGATGGCAGGGTGGCTGTGGGAGTAGCAGGTTTGGGAGCTGTAGGTAAGTGATGTTTCCAGGATTTCTGGAGGCTGACACAGCACCACATCCGTGAGGATGTGCAGAGACACTAAATCGTCTAGACACAGCCTCTGGAGATGTGTCAGCTCTAAAGGAACAAAAAAGCAGTTTTTAAAATGCCTAGAAAAGACTTTCCGTCAGATTGTTTGGCTTTCTAAAAGCACTCTGGAATACTCCATGCTGAGGGAAGTGAGGTTTGCTCCAGGACTAAAAGCACCAGCACCGAGCCTGGCCCCAGAGCTCAGGAATGAAGTCCAGTGCACTGGTGGCTCAGGATATCTGATCCTTCCAGTGAAAGAGAGGCATGAGAGGGCTGAATTTTAATAGATTTGAGCTGAAAGAGGGTAGATTGAAATCAGCTGCTGGGAAGAAATTCCTCCCTGTGAGGGGGTGAGGCCCTGGCACAGGTGCCCAGAGCAGCTGTGGCTGCCGCTGGATCCCTGGCAGTGCCCAAGGCCAGACTGGACACTGGGGCTTGGGGAAACCTGGGGTTGTGGAAGGTGCAGCAAAGGGGATGAGGGCCATGGCTGGAGCACAGTGGAGAGCAGTGGAGAGCAGAGGGGAAGAGCTCCCAGCCCCAGGAGAGGCTCTTGCTCACGGCCTTCCCAACAGCCCTATTTGGAAGGGCAAGAAATCCCAGCTAAAGCTGCTTTCCCAGGGATCTGGCCAGGTCCCCCTTCCCTCCAGAGCTGGTGGAGGCAGCAGAAGCTGCCCATGCCCTGCCAAGGGTCCCCCTCATGCCCTGTCCCTGCAGCACAGGAGCAGCTGGACAGCAGAGCGTGAAGGTGGCTGCAGGGCTCCACAGTGCCAGCTCTGCCAGGACAAGGAGCTCAGAGGCGTTTCTGTAGGACTGCCACCCTGCCAGCCAGGACGTGCACAGAGGTGTCCCTGCACAGCAGAGCCCTGCCTGGGAGGGCTCCATCCTCCTGCTCTGGGCTCTGCCCACAGCCAACCTCAGACCCTGCCCACCACCCACCCCAGCCCAGCCCAGCACGCCCTGGCTCTCCCTGTGCTGTCCTGTGCTCCCAAACTGCCGAGTCACAAAACCAAAACAGGCTGAAAATAAAGGCTTGCTCCATCCACAAGACCTAGAGGAATACAGACCTTTGGTTCTGATCTGGCACGGGGAAAAACACATTTTTTTTTTTCCCTCGGGAGCAATAAATTTAATTTCAGAAACATCTGAGGGGCCCCACATCGGAGCCTGCCCAGCCTGCTCCAGCAGACGGGCAGCGTTGCGCAGTTACTGAGCCACAGAACCGTAGGACTGGAGTGTGCCACAAGGGTAATGTTCTTTCCTATCCACAACAGAAGCTGTTAGCTTGATTGTTAATCTGTAAAGTGGTTTTTTTTCCCTAAGAGAAAACAGGGGAATTACAGAGTCAGTCATGGGGAGATGTTCCCATGGATGTGAGCGTACACATGTGAGAAAAGGCACGGCAGAGGCTGAGAGCAGCTAGGGCTGCCTGCCCAGGAAAGCCCAGCTGTGACCCCCAGCTGGCCCGGGTGGATGTCACTGACAGCCTGGAAGGTGACATCAGGCCAGAGGGATGATGGCTCACAGGAGGGCAGCCAGGAGGAGCAGGACCCCTCAGTGACCCCTGCCTGCCTCTGCTCCGGGTCCATGCACAAGCAGGAATACTGGGGGTGAGGAGGATGAGGAGCTGTCCTTCCTCTGCTCAGTGGCAGCAGAATCCCCAAGGGAGGGATTTCCCAGTGCTCACAGACCTGCCCCGAGCTGAGCACACGGCCCAGCTCCTCGCTCCCTGCTCTGGGGACCCAGCACGTCCTGTCCTGTCCAGGGAGGCACAGCAGAGAGCTCTGGGGGTGGGAGTGCTCCATGGATGAGAGACATCTCCCTTTTATAGTGATTGGCGAACAACAGGCGTTTCTCTAGCAAACAATAAGCTCTTATTGGATATGAATTATGTATGTGTGTTCTTTCTACTTGCAGTTACAGTTTTTGCAGCTAAGTTTCTTATCCTTTAGTTTTCAGTACACCCTGCCTCCAACCTGTGCTGTATTCTTGAGCTGTGGCTTGCTGACTAGCTCTGCTTGCTGACTTATACAATTAACAGCCTGGGAACGGATTTTAAGGCCTAAAAACCTAAGCAGGATTTTAAACAGAAGATTGATCAAATAGGTATTCTATAGAACCGTGGCCTCTCTCCTGCAACCAATTATCAACAAATTCCCCCTTTTTCTTTTGGGTCCCAGCAAGGAAAGTGTTCAACCCTGTGAGGTATTTGATTAAAATGTCATGTTGGAGGGGGAAAACAGGAGAAGGAAAAAGGGGGTCACAAACAATCTTGCATCCCAATCTTTTGGGGCACGCTAACTTTTTTCTTTTCCTTTAGAAAGGAAATGTGATAACTCACCTGTTTTCTTCTAGCATTATGTTCCCCAGGTCTGGGATCCAGCGGAGCAGGGATGACTCTGGCCCTTGTGTCCTGCAGCCCCTGGAGCTGGTGCGTGAGGAGGCTGCTCCGTGCCAGCTGGGTGAGCCCCTCTCCTCTCCTCTCCCACGGGTGCTGGCACTGCAGGAAACACCTTCACTTCAGCAGCTGTTCCCCACTGCCTGCCTTGCCATATGGTGCCTGCCGCTATAACCAGGCTCTGTGATTTTGCATTTAGATTTCAGGTATAACCATCTTCTGTATGAGCATTTACAAAATTTACCATGAAAACAGTCCCAAGCCCAGCACAGGGCAGTGAAGTGCTGATTGGAGACCACCAGTAAGGCTAGTAGTGAAAATACAGTGCCCAGATGAAAATGGAGCATGAAAAGTTAAACATTTGTTTCCTTCTCTTATGCCAAAATTTCTCAAGGTTTTGGCTGGTGATGTGATAGTATCAGAAAGAAATCTAAAATCATAGAATCACAGACTGGTGTGGGTTGAAAAAGACCTTAAAAACTATCTCATTCCAACCCTCTGCCACCATGGGCAGGGACACCTTCCACTAGACCAGATTGCTCAGAGACAGAGAAAAAATAGCTTTTTTTTAAAATTTTTTTTTTCTTATTTGAAATAGTTCCTTTTTATAAATGCCAGACAATTGATTCCTTGCTTATTGCTGTGCTGTCATACATGTGTCCGTAGGTGTTCATTTGGAGATTTAGCACTTTATCATCAGTGAGAACACTTCTCTGTGAGTGTGCTGCTATGCTGAGCTAATTAAGTATTCATTGTAATAACACCAATATTAACAAACTTACTTTGTATTCATTTTCACGTGCATGTTCCATATTTCCAAATGAGTGCTATCAGTGCTATTTTCATTGATTGTTGCAATCAGGAGTATAAAAATAAGCCCTCAGTAGGAGTGTGTGAATGCCTGAGCTCCCACACCGGCTGCTCCCGTCAGAGGGGCTTTGCCCCCTGGTTTCCCCTCACTGGGGTTTTGCTCCTCTCAGAGGGGCTTTGCCCCCTGGTTTCCCCTCTCTGGGGCCCCAGGCACGGCCAGCCAGCCCCAGCTCTGCACTCAGGCACAGCTCCAGAAGACTTTGGGCTCTTGTTTAAATATAGCATCATTTGGGGCAAATATTTACGTCATGAAGGCATCTGCTCAAACCTGGGGAGAGAGTCCTGGGTGGAGAGCAGAGCCAGGGCTGTGGGGCCGTGGGGCTGTGGTTGGTGGTCTCTGACAGGCACAGCCCCCCAGGGACAGCCACAGCACTGTCACCCCTACCTCTGTGCCCCCCGTGGGGGTCCCCATGCCAGGCTTCTGTCCCAGAGACAGCAGCGTGCCCTGGCAGGGCTGAGGGGACAGGGGCTGAGGGGACAGGGGCTGAGGGGACAGGGGCTGAGGGGACAGCGTGCCCTGGCAGGGCTGAGGGGACAGGGCACTGCCCGGATGGGTTTGGTGTGTCCATGCCATGGCTTATCTGGGGCAGGAGAGGAATGGAAATGCTGCTGCACAGCGCAGGCTGGAGCTGCCAGCAGGCAGGAGATCCATGGGGAAGGCAGGAGGGAGAGCAATATTTTATTTAAATCCCTCTTTATTTGAAATATTGTTACTGTGTAATGCCCACTTTGGCAGGGAGGATGTTGCAACCCCTCTGCCTGGGCAGCTGCCTCCCCTTTCTCTCTGCAAACGGCTCCTGCCCCCTGGGTGGGCTGGCTTTATCCCAGAATATCCTTGGGAAACCTGAGATCCTCAGAAATAGTTCCTCTGCTAAGCTGGGATAAGAAAAGAAGATAATACATAAATATAATACTGATTGATAATGACTTCTGACCAAGCAGATCAGGATTTTTCATTCCAAGCTATGATGCAATGTTAAACACCATAATGGTTTAGAGGGTGAGAGGAAGGGAATGTGCACTGGGGAATGTGCACCAGTGCCGGGGGTGTTTGTTCACACAGCTTTAGATCCAGCACCCAGTGTGCTGCAGTGGCTGGGATTTACCTCCCGGGCTGCTTTGATGGGAATAACAACACTGCCATAACAAACCCATCACAAAATGGGGCTCACAGAGGGGAGAACTTCCCCAGCAGTGTGGTTCCTTCTGCTGCTATTTAAACGTTATTAATTATCATTGACAAGTGTCGTGAACTACCACAGCCACAATAAAGTTTTGGCAAGGATGCATTAAGTGGAAAGACAATCTCCTAGCTGCCGTGATTCCAGAATATTGGCTATGAGGTGATTAATAAGGGCGCTCATGTGTTCTGACAGGCTCAGTCCCACCGACAGTGTGGCAGTAACAACAACAGCAGTGACCCACGGTGCCCTGCCCTTGGCCAGCGCCGCCGGGAGCAGCAGCCGCACAGCTCCGGCCCAGCGACAGCGACAGCGATAGCACAGGGTTAAAATGTTTCCAGTGCTTGGAGAGGGTGGAAAGGGTCCAGGTGTACTGGATAATAAGCTAGGCCTAAGAGCACCATGTCTGTAGGATTGTCAGGTGTGAGGGTTATCTGATAATTGAACACAATTATTGTGCATACATCTGAATCATGGAAATGATGTTTTGGGGGGCTCGTGAATTCACACTTGGGTGAAATCAATGAATACAACAGAACAATGTGAGTTTCATGATTAACATATAGTTATGTAATGAAAAGAGTATAAAACATCTCCATTTCAAACCCATGTTGGAGTCAGATTTGGGTTTGCACCCCTGGCTAATGGAGCTCTTTTAATAGAGCACCTGCATATAATGAAAGCTATGCTGTGATCATTGTTTCATACGCAGACACCAGGGACACAGCCCAGGGCACAGGGAGGGTGAGCCCAGCCCTGCCACACCCCAGCCAGCAGCAATTGCTGCTCTCCCTCAGCTCCTTTCTGAAAATACCTGCCCCAAAGAGCTTGGACCTGTGCCAGGGAGGCTCAGGCTGGAGATGAGGAAAGGTTCTTCCCCAGAGGGTGCTGGCACTGCCCAGGCTCCCCAGGGAATGGGCACGGCCCCGAGGCTGCCGGAGCTCCAGGAGGGTTTGGGCAGCGCTGCCAGGGATGGACAGGGTGGGGTTGTTGGGGGCTGGGCAGGGACAGGGGCTGGGCTGGGTGATCCTGGGGGTCCCTCCAGCTCAGGATATCCCATGATTTTATGTCAGCCCTGCAGACCCCTGAGCTGCTGTAAGGAAAGCTCATCTCTTTTCCTCCCATTTTCTCCAGGAATGTTTTGAACTCTGTCTCCAGTAGGTCTTGTTGGGATGCCCCAGTTCAACAGGAGAGCTTGCTGTACCTCGGGATTGGAGAGGAGGAGCCTCCCTGTGCCCCTGGCCAGGGCTGGTGTGCCCAAGCCTCTCCCCTGGGCATCCCAAAAGCTTGGGAAGAGCATCCACTGCCCCTCACTCCAGTGTCTCTGTTGAGTCAGGCACACATCTGTGAGGCCCGAGGCTCTCAGCAGGCCACTGAGGAGCTCCTCTGCTCCTCTGCCCCAATTCCCAGCCGTTTTACAGCAGGGACCAGCTGCACTTCCAGACGAGGGCATGCCCATCAGCCCATCAGGATTTTCACATCTGAAGCATCCAACGCAGCAGCACTCTGTTCATGGAGCACTGCCAGCAACTGTGACAGCACCAGAAACACCCTCCCGTGGGACTGGAGCAGGAACACCATCCCCTGTGACAGCTCCAGGAACACCTGACAGCTCCAGGAACACCATCCCCTGTGTGACAGCTCCAAGAACACCATCCCCTGTGACAGCTCCAGGAACACCTGACAGCTCCAGGCACACTATCCCAAGTGACAGCTCCAGGAACACCTGACAGCTCCAGGCACGCTATCCCAAGTGACAGCTCCAGGAACACCTGACAGCTCCAGGAACACCATCCCCTGTGTGACAGCTCCAAGAACACCATCCCCTGTGACAGCTCCAGGAACACCTGACAGCTCCAGGCACACTATCCCAAGTGACAGCTCCAGGAACACCTGACAGCTCCAGGCACGCTATCCCAAGTGACAGCTCCAGGAACACCTGACAGCTCCAGGAACACCATCCCCTGTGTGACAGCTCCAAGAACACCATCCCCTGTGACAGCTCCAGGAACACCTGACAGCTCCAGGCACACTATCCCAAGTGACAGCTCCAGGAACACCTGACAGCTCCAGGCACGCTATCCCAAGTGACAGCTCCAGGAACACCTGACAGCTCCAGGAACACCATCCCCTGTGTGACAGCTCCAAGAACACCATCCCCTGTGACAGCTCCAGGAACACCTGACAGCTCCAGGCACACTATCCCAAGTGACAGCTCCAGGAACACCTGACAGCTCCAGGCACGCTATCCCAAGTGACAGCTCCAGGAACACCTGACAGCTCCAGGAACACCATCCCAGTGCTGCAGGACGAAACCAGCACTGGTGAAGCGTAACTCTGGCTCTCGAGGCCGCGTCACCACTGGGACAAGGGCGTGCAGAGCAGTGTCACAGCTGCAGCTCCACTCCAGCCTCTTGTGCCAGGGAACCCTCCCCAGCAGCCACGGGGAGAGACAAACAGAGCAATTAACCCTTTTTTAACTGCGGATTGATTCCCAGCAGGGGGTCAGATCCCATTTAACAAGAACAATAGACAAAAGCCAGAACTGTCACACAATGGTGCTAAAAGGCACAAACAGAGCAGGTGATATATTCAGGGATTCCAAAAGAACCTAACGCTAATAATTACAAAATTAATTCCTTCCACTAAAAATAAATACACTGCTGGAACATTTAATACAATGAACAGCAGATGAAATTACTGTTCTATCCAATTAAACCTCAACAAGAGTTTCTGAGGTTGTGACGGCACTTATTGAATTATCTCTGAACTTCTTATGCAAATCAGAGGTAGACCTGAATGCCTAATACTGAGCTGTGTCTGCACCCGGCAGTCCTAAGGCTCTCGGGAGGAGAAAAAAGGGCTGAGCCGCCCCGAGGGCTTGGGAGATCCCGAGTGTCTCTGGGGAGGCAGTGACACCTCTCCCTTCTGCCCGGCCACCACCAGTGCGAGGCAACCCCTCTGTCAGAGAAGGAAAGTGGTTTAGGTTAGAAGTTTTCAGAAATTTCTGAGCTCTCAGCCCCGGTGCCTCTCTGAATTACAAGTCGTGTCCTGGGAAGGGTTTCACTGGGAACTCGTGGCATGGTCTCATCGCAGCCACAGGCAGTGAATCACCTCCAGCCACGCCTTTATCCTGTCTGAGCAAACGCTGGGAGGACAGGATCAGACCCAACAGACCACAGCCGGTGATTCCTCCACCAAGCTGTGGCCAGGTGGGTGAGGAACCTGTGGGTTCCTTCAGTGGGTGAGGAACCACTGCATCACCCGTGCTGGGAGGCAGGGACCCCCGGCCACGGGGCTGGTGTGGGGCTCTCTGGCAGCACTGGTGGTGCTTTGAGTGCTCAGGGAAGCCACGTGTGAGAGTTTGAAGAATGGCTGTTAAATATAAGACATTTAATGGATGACTTTGCATTTTTTATTTTATGCAAATTAAAGAGAATGACAGTATTTGCTGTCTGTAACAGAGGTTGATGAGATGTCTGCATTGGCAGAGGCTGGAACTGAATGGCCTTTAGGGTCCTTTCCAAGGCAAACCAGTCTGTGATATTAAAGTGTTCCTGCAAGCACAGATAGGACTGTGCCTCTAATAATAAAATACCCTGTTAACACAGAATGCACCGACTCATTCTCTCTGCTTGACCAAGTGAAATCCAGCAAACAGAAAAGTCTGGGCAGACGATGTTCCTGCTGTAACCATAGCAGTAAATTATCCCACCTGAGTTAGCATTTTGGATCATAAATCTCTTTCTCTTTGAGCATTGGAAATATGAAAACAAATCATCTATTCAAAAAATTAGATATATTACATTAGCAGAGTGTAATTACATCACACATTACAATCTACAAAGCTCTCTGACTGTAATCTGCAAATTAATGACAGTTAAACATTTCAAGCTCAAATCTCTGCAAGCATCTTCAATTCCCCAGCTGCTGGGGGGATATCGTTGAGAAGGATCTCGTACTAAATTATGTATTCAGAGCATGAAGATGCACTGAAAGAGACAGAAATGTCCCCAGAAGGCACTTCTAGAAAGGAGCCATAAATTTAAATAGGAATCGAGAAAGCCTGTTTGAGCTGTAAATCGCAATTGTTTTCTAAACAAAAGTATTTTCATATAAATATCAAAGTTTTTTATTTCCGTGGCACGAGTGAAGGATTTACTGAGATAAGCACCAAGTGAGTAACCCAGGGACAGTCAATACCTAAAGCAGATTTCACAGATACAGATGAAGCATTGATGGATCAACACTTAATAGCATCAAACTCCAGAGGAACACTGGAAAAGTGGCCTAACTGATAATGTAAAGCCAGTGGGGAAAGGCAGTGGCATCACAGCAGCGTAAATGAGGCACAGAACACCTCAGCAGCCTCGGGAACGGGCCCAGGTCCCACCTGCAGCAGTGCCCAGCCAACATTCAGCACCAGAGTGGGTGTGCTGCCTGCCCCACATCTCAGGGGTCACCAATGCCTGCCCCAGGGCTCAGGGGTCACCAATGCCTGCCCCAGGGCTCAGGGGTCACCAATGCCTGCCCCAGGGCTCAGGGGTCACCAGTGGCTGCCCCACGGCTCAGGGGTCACCAGTGGTTGCTGTTGGAGTCCCCTCGGGGTAAATCAAGACTCTCGACTCCAATATCAGAAGGTTTATATTATTTATTAAAATTACTCCATTGTTTAGAAGGATTTGGGCTATTTCTGCCCAGGTACAGAGCTGGCATCTTGCTTCTTCCAGCTCCATACCCAAAGTTCAAGAATGCCAGAAAATGTTTACAATGTCAGAGAGAGCAATTCTTTATATCACAAGTTGGGAAAAGCAAACCACATCTCCCATATCGGGAGACAGGCAAAGGAATGCATTTTGTCCTTGAAACGCACACACAGGGATTTGAAATCTGCAGAGAAAAAAGAGCTTTCCCATGGAAGGAAAACTCAGCAAGTTTGCATACAAGAAACTTGTGAAATGTCCAGTGATGTGGGTGTGGCAGCAGCACCAGGAGGGGACGTGGGACAGCCCCGAGCACACGGCCCTGCCACAGCGGGCAGGTGTGGGTGCCCCTGGATGGCAGCAGAGGGGCTCGTCCTGAGGCTGGGCTGAAAAGGTTATTGGAACATTTCTCCAGCTCCCTGCCTGCCACACTGAGGCTCTCCTGGCTGTAAACTGGGGTGCCAGTGGCTGAGTCAGGCAGGGAATGATGGCCCAGCGAGCAGGAAGCGCCTCCTGACCCCAGCACCTCTCACGCTCCTCTCCTCACTCGCTGCTGGCATTGTGTCGGGGCTTTTTTACTCTCTAGTCATGTCTGTTTTGTTTGAGAGAAGAAGGAATAATCTCGCAGGGACGAGCTGGTTCTCATTTACAGCAGAAATATGGCAGAGTGGGCTGGAGCATTCTGTGTGATCACAGGAGATTTAAAGCTCACTCGCAGGGAAGCAGCACACACACACACACACTCCTTAAATCCAACCCTGGCGCTACAAACACCTCCCTCCACCGCTCCCTCACCCAGATTTGTGGAGCTGGAAGAGAAGCCGTGTGTCATGGATGAGAGCAAGAGCACTTTATTCCTACCAGGGTGCAGATAAGATCAAAAACATCCATTCCTGGAGGAAAAGGAAAAGCTTTTGAAAGAGATAATGAACCATTCATTTCTTTAATTTTATTTTACATATAATCATTTAACTACATGCATTTTTTTCAGTCGGTTCATAATTTAAAACTTTCTGCAGAGTAATTATGCATATCAAGGTTTGCACCTCTATCTATAAAAAACATACTCTGCAAGTAGTATCAAACCGATATTTTTACAAAAATTCTATTAATGTTTGATATTTACCAAAGTGTTTACCTTAAATCTAAATGAACTGTGCCCTTAAGCATATTAAAAATACCAAGTTTAAAATGTTAAATGCAAATGAGGCTGAATAAGATTTGTTTTCTAATGTGTTTTCTAATGAGCTTTCTGTGATTTTCATCTTTCTCTTTGTGAGGTTTTCACAGAAACTTGATTTTCTTTAATTTTGCTGTTGGAAGAGGAAGAAATATTTTTATGTGTATGAGAGAGAAGTGCTGGATGTCTTCACTGCCTCCAATGTTTCCCAGGAGCAGAGTGTGGGTGACAGCTGCTGGCAATGGCAGGGACGGTGTGGGCAGGGTTGAATCACAAAATCAGAGAAATATTTAGGTTGGAAAAGACCTTTTGAGGCCATCCCCCAGCACTGCCAGGGCCACCAGGAGCCCATGTCCCCAGGTGCCACACCCACATAGCTCTTAAACCTTTCCAGGGCTGGGGACTCCACCTCCAGCTGTGCCAGGTCTGGACACCTCTTCCACTGAGGAGATTTTCCGTAGATCCAACCAAAACCTGCCTGGCACAATCTGAGGCCGTTTTCCCTTGGCCTGTTGCTTGTTCCTCGCTGCCCAAGGCTGAGCCACGAAAACCAGAAGAGCAAGGAGCTTCTCTGGGAAGTGTTCTGGTTTCAGATGTCCTCACCAATGTCCTTCCTCGTGCCCTGAGGGGCTGGGCCAGAGGAGGTGTAGGTGTGCAGGACAAGGCAGCATTCTCCACAGGACTGACTGGAACAGCTGGGAAATGTGGCTGAGCATTCCAGCCCAACAGAAATGTGGCTGAGCGTTCCAGCCCAACAGAAATGTGGCTGAGCTTTCCAGCCCAGCAGAAATGTGGCTGAGCGTTCCAGCCCAACAGAAATGTGGCTGAGCTTTCTAACACCCTTCTCCCAGGGCCCTGAGCTGAGGTCAGCTGTGTGCTGGAGTGAGCTGCAGGCACATGAGGCGTGGCAGGGAAGGTGTTACCCCAACCTGGAGCAGAGGTCACTGAGACATTCTCCTGGAGGCTCTGTGACGAGCTCTGAGAGCAGACACCTGCTCAGGGCCAGTGCCCAGGACTGAGCCGGGCTGGTGGCACCAGTGCCGCAGCTGTCCCAGCCTGCCCGGGCTGTCCTAGCCCTCTGCTCCCTCCTTCTGCCCAGCCCGGGGCTCCAAGACCCCCTGCTCCTCCTGTGTCCTACGGAGCTGATCCAGCTCAGAAACCCCTCAGAGAGCTGCTCGCTTTCACTGTCCCTTCAGAGACCATGGCTCAGCAGGAACTCCGAGCCCAGAGCTCGCCCTGGGACCCTGTGGTGTCACGGGAATCACCTGGGAGTGACCCCTGCAGGGCAGCTGCTGTCCTTCCTGGGCACACTGACCATCCCTGCAGCCTCTGTCCTTCCTGGGCACACTGACCATCCCTGCAGCCTCTGTCCTTCCTGGGCACACTGACCACCCCTGCAGCCTCTGTCCTTCCTTCCCTGCAGCCTCTGTCCTTCCAGGACACACTGACCATCCCTGCAGCCTCTGTCCTTCCCAGGACACACTGACCATCCCTGCAGCCTCTGGTCCTTCCTGGGCACACTGACCACCCCTGCAGCCTCTGTCCTTCCAGGACACACTGACCATCCCTGCAGCCTCTGTCCTTCCCAGGACACACTGACCATCCCTGCAGCCTCTGTCCTTCCCAGGACACACTGACCATCCCTGCAGCCTCTGTCCTTCCTGGACACAGCCAGCTGGGGCTCTTCTCAGTGAGAAAATCCCCATCATGGCTTGAGAAGAGCAAAGCTCAGAGGAGGTTTGTGTTGGGTTTGCTTAACCACCCACAGAGGATTTCTTTCTGCTTTTTTTTTCTGGAGAACCACCACTGACAATCTGGAAATCTCTCCTGAGGAACTCTGCCGTGGTTCCTCCGGAGTCACACTAAGGGCATGGCTGGAAGCAAAAACATACCAGTGAAAATTATCACATTTGGAATTCCTGTGAAGTTTATTCAGAGTTCTGGCTTTGGCAGGGTGATGGTGCTCAATTTATTTAATCCATCTAGCTAGCTCAGTTATTAATTAATCAGTCTTGGGGAAGTCTAATGGCAGGTTCATATTAACAGCAAAAGCACTTGATTCTCATAGTGGCATAAAATGAAAATATAAAAGAGAATCAGAAGAGACATTATCCATGGGAAATCAGACCTCTCAGCAGAAACAAGGGCAAAATTTATACAAATGTTCAGAGGAAGATGTGAGACAGTTAAAAATTTAAACCACATAATATTCATTAGAAAAGTAAGTTCAATGTTACATTTAAAGTCATTGGACAGAACAGAAAACACATCCAGTGGCAGTGGGAGGAAGAAGTTTCTGAGGAATTTGAGGCAGAATGGGCTTGCAGGAAAACACCTCAGAGTGATCCACATAGATCTGTGCCACTCTTCCTCTTCCTCTTGCTGTCCCTGTGCTGCAGTCACAGCTCTGCCCTCCTGGGGATCCTGCTCAGAGCCCCGGGACTGAAGGCTCGTGGGGAAACCATCGCAGCGTGACACAGCCACAGCAGCTCTGGGAGCAAACACAGCTCCATGGGTCCATCTGGGACAAGGAACAGCCTTTGGGGCACCAGGGGCTTCCAACTCAGCAGTTTTCATTTTGAAAAGAATGCAATTATTGCTACAAAAAATAAAGGATGTGGGAGTGAACTGCATCAGTGTAAAAATCAAGATTTTTGAAAAACTCCAAACAAGGTTTCTCCATACATGGAGAAAGCTTCTTTCACTTGAGCTTTCACACTGGAGTTTTTTGATGATTCCTTCAAACCAAACCATCTGTTTTTTCCCAACCATGTATTATCATGGATGGTATTATTTTCAAGTTTAATGAGTTTAACTGCCTGAAACGTCCCTTGCTCATTTTCCTGCTCAGCCCATCATTTTCCTGCTCAGCCCCTCGTCCTGTCTTTCATGTGCTGGTTCTCAGCTCTGGGAAATGCCTCCCCCAGGTCCCCCAGCTCAGAGCCTCTGAGCAGTGGAAGCTTCTCCCCGCAGCCCCATCACCTCCTCTGCTGGTGTCTAACCGTGAGCATCCAGGCCTGCAGGACATGTGGAGCAAAGCCAGGTGAGATCCTGGGGATGCTGGCAGGTGACCCAGGGAGAGCTGCACCTGCAGCAGAGGCTCTGAGGGGAATCTGCTCTCTGATGCTCTCTTCTGTGCGGACAGCATCTCCCTCCACTGCTCCTGCACAAATGGGCTCAGAAAACACAGCCCCGTGGCCAGCGGGGCTTTCTCCTTGCTCCCTGCCGTGCTCTGCTCCCAACGCTGTGGAGCAATTCCAGCAGTGAGGTGTGTGCCAAACAGAGCATTTGGTGCCCTGAGAGAGAGGAGGAGGATCATATCCTTTCTGAACAGAGCTTTCATCGTGGCCAAACACGCAGGGTTTCAGTCTCCACGCAGGCACTTCAGGGTTCTTATGCACTGGGGAGAGCTGTTTGAGTGGAAATGTGCATATGTGTGTAGGTACCTAATTACTTGTTTAATTGATTACCACCATTGTCTTCCTCCTCTGTCTTAGCCACACCATCTCACATGTCCAGGAGGTCAGGCCACTCTCGTGGGTGTTTTGGGTGCACTCAGAGGCAAGGAAACGGGGTGACAACTGCGTGTCCTCAGCAGGTGTGTCCCAGAATCTGCCAGGACTCCAGAATGCTCTTTTCCTTTTAACTAAGAAAACCATTAAGGCTGTTTGCCTTGAGCTCTGGTTAATGGACCGCACGGATTATTTATTTATTTTTAAATGAACACACTTTATTTCCCCAAAGTGCCGCTGTTGACTTTCTCTAAGTGCTGCCATCTGGCTCCCCTGACTCAAAGGGAGAGAGAGGTAGTGTGGTAATAAATAAGAAACCAAACAAATAAACAAATAAAAATTCCCGATTCCTTGCAATTGGAGCGTCACCCAAACATTTGTAGGGTTGTGTTAAATTCCATAATTGTCTTGCTGATGATTTTGAAAGAAACAAGTGCTGTTGTGCTGACAGCCTGCAGCACTGATTGAAAATTACCGCATCAATCTCCTCGAGTGAGGGTCTCTCCCCAGCATTCTTCCTGCACTGCTGGAGACTCCCCTCTCTGTGGGAGTGCCATTACAGGCCAGGAATGTTCATCCTGGCTTTTATTTCCCTTTGTAGAATGGCTCAAGGCTCAGAACTGCAGCATCACTTTGCTTTCCTTTTTCTTCCCTCCTTGCCCCTTCCACAAGGCCATTCCCCAGACCTCACACCAAAGGACACCTCACTCTGGAGAGCAAGGTGAGGCCATTCCCAGCATCAGCAGGGAAATCTCAGCAGGGAGATCTCAGCAGGGAAATGCTCAGCAGCCTCCACTGCTCCTTGTCCGGGCATGCCATGGCAGAGCCCTGAGGAGCCCCAGGGGCCACTCTGGGCTGAGGATGGCTCTGTCCCCAGGCTGGCTCAGAGCTGAGGATGGCTCTGTCCCCAGGCTGGCCTAAAGCTGACAATGGCTCTGTCCCCAGGCTGGCCCAAAGGTGACAGTGGCTCTGTCCTCAGGCTGGCCTAAAGCTGACAATGGCTCTGTCCCCAGGATGGCCCAGGGCTGACAGTGGCTCTGTCCCCAGGCTGGCCTAAAGCTGACAATGGCTCTGTCCCCAGGATAGCCCAAGGTTGAGGATGGCTCTGTCCCCAGGCTGGCCCAAAGGTGACAGTGGCTCTGCCCCCAGGCTGGCCCAGGGCCAGGGTCCTGCTTGCCCACCTCACCAACCTCTCAGCCCCTGCCAGAACAGCAGCAGGGCCGTGCCAGGGACAGGCTGCTCCTGCCCCACTCACAGCACAGAGGGCAGAGGTGGCCCCAGAGCTGAGGCTGGAAGTGGTGATGGACAGGAGGTGACCTTCCTGCTGAGGCAGGAGCGTCTGTCCAGCACAAACACACACCAGTCACGTGTGTCAGGACTGCACTGAGAAATCATTTCATTTAGAATGGAAGCTCACTGCCTCTTCCGTCCCAGGGCAGGAGTCAGAAGTCATGGAAGACGTAGGCTACAGGCAAGGATAATTGTTGTAAATGGCCAGGAAATGCACGGATCCTCTGGGTAAGCGTGTGGCGCAGGGAAGCTGGCAATCCATCATGCTCCTTCTAGCTGCAAAAGTTTTGCCCATTTTTACTCCCTGTGCCGGTGACAGGTAATTTTGTGAGAGGTACCTGTGAAACCAATTAGGACCACACGGGGCACGGGGACACAGCGAGTGACAGCAGCGCTGCTGACAGGCACTTTCTCTGGAAGCAGTCCCAGGGAACTGCCTTGGGCACAAGGACACGGGGACAAAGGCACCACCGTGTCCCTCTCTGGGGAATCTGGGGAACAAAGGCACCACCGTGTCCCTCTCTGGGGAATCTGGGGAACAAAGGCACCACCGTGTCCCTCTCTGGGGCTCTGGGGAACAAAGGCACCCCTGCTCTGTCCCCATTCCTGGTCCTCCCTCCCCCTGTCACAACAGAGCGCAACACAAATCACAGAGACACAGACTCCGNAGGAATCGGAGCTGGCTCCTGCCCTGCCCAGGTGCTGCCCCATGGAGCACCACGCTCCCACAGATGTTAGCCTGAGCTCTGCTCTGAGCAAGGACAATTCCCCCTGGAGACACCACGCTCCCAGGCCCCAGCCCCCAGAAAAGCCTTCCGAGTTAATTTGCTGCCCACTGAGAGTATTGGTGTCGTTAATCGGACACAAATCTTTCTCCAGGAAAAGCCATTTCACGGTTGAGGACATTTCACAACAAGATCCAAACAAGGAAATCACTTAATTGATGATACAAGCTGTATATCTAGCAAAGAATAGCGTCTCAGGAGATACAGATACTTTTTGTATCTGAACCAGTGACCTAACAGCTTGCTGCTGGGTTAGGGGAGCTGTGCCAGCCCTCCCTGGGAGCAGAGCCTCTGCCCAGAGCTCAGAGCTGCAGCACAGCCTCGGAGGCTGCTCTGCCCATAAATCCAGCCCCTCAGCTCTGGCACTGGAAATAAAATAATGACAGCAAAAGGAGCATAAAAATTTCCCCATCACTTCGCTTTTCTGTAGGGCAGGTAAACAAAGCTTTACAGTTTGTCAGAAGCATCATAAAGTCCTCTTCAACCCGTCTGGGAGCGCCACTTGCTAAATCATCGGCTGAGATTGCTCTGGAGCCTTCCCTGCACCACATCAGCTGCTCTGGGTCCTGTGGCCACAGCTGTGCCTTCAGCAGGTGAAGGGGGAAATTCCCCGGAATTGTGGGGAGTCAGCCGAGTAACGCTATTCACACCGATACGGTGACATAACGTTCTCCTTTATTTGCTTAAAATGGCAGGTTATATAGGCTTCAATATTATTTATATTTCTAGGTATACCCTCATTGGTGTACCGCATAAAAAGAATGTAAACAAAAATTGCCCACCTTCATCTTTAAGGTGGTGAAGGTACTAAATCCTACTTCTACATCTATTACACACACACTATCTACTTTATTCTTCTGCATACCTTAAGATAATTTCTAACTGTGCCACAAACTGTTCTTTGTTCTCCACTGGGCCTTGCTCAGGCCCACGCTGTTCTTTGTTCTTCACTAGGCCTTGCCTAGACCCAGGCTGGGCTGCCCAACTAGTTCAGGAGCAAATTATGTCCTTGCTCCTTCAGAAATTCAGCTACAAGCAGGGGTCACACAGTCCAAGATTTACAGCCAGAGACATTGGGCAGACATTTGGGTGTGCCCATTTGGGGTGTGGGTCCACGGCTCCTTCCTCCAGTGATTGCACAATAAGGGGAGGAACTCCTGCCTCTGCTCTGTGAGGATTGAACAGGGGGTGGTTGGTGGCTGTTGGCATTTCCAATGCTGAAGAGGGTCTCAGGTCTTTTGGAGGGTCAGTCTGGAGTAATGACAAGCAAACCAATATGGTTCTCATTACATTCTCCATTTATTGCCCAGAATAGCTAAATTATATACATCTCAGCACCTTCTTCACCAGCGTAGTGCTTAATTCTAATTGGATAACACAAGTTTTTCCCACAGCAAATACTTAACACTCATTGGCTAATTAAATATCATCATATACACATATTGCTTGTTAATTGGTTGGCAACTATAAGCAGCAAAAAGGTATCTGATTTTGTTATGCTTACTTATGGTTTTCTCATCCTGCTTAACAATCAGCTCTTTCTAGCATAATACCTGCTGTATTCGTACAAAGCTCTTTGTTTCTTACACAATGCTTACTGTCTCTTCAAGGAGACCCTAAAAATTATAAAGTAGCTAGCCAATATCTACAGAACAAGATTGTCCAGAACAGAACATTGCTTGATGTTCTACAGGCTGCGGTGGTTTTGTGGGTACCACTATAGGCAGGGAACCGACTCCACAGGGCCCTTTTGGGGGTGATTCCCTTGTGAGTTCTTGAGCAAGGTGTGAGACACAGGCACGACTCGAGGTTTTCTGTTTTCAGTTTTTGGTTTATTCTTATCTTATCTTATGGTTGTCTGAGGACTAGACTTAACATACGAGAAGCAGGGNCAGCCTTTGCCAGGGACGAAGGTTAAAAGCAGTGCTCTGCTGACACTCAGGGCTTCTCAAAACAGGCAGGGATATATTCCCTGTGTCCTGGATTCCCACACAGGCCAGGGTAGTCCTGATCCTATAAGTAGCTGTTCCAAAAGCCGAAATCCTTCAATCCTTTTAGGAGCACAGCATGGCCTTG
>VWZP01001459.1:86918-97670 GCA_013396995.1 Dicaeum eximium | reverse complement strand
CAAGAGGCTGTGCCCGGAGCCCGACCGCGGCCCCGGAGCCCCTCCCGGCTCCCCGCCCGGCCCCAGCTCGGCTGCCCGCGGCCAGGACAGGCTGTTGGATGCAGACAGTGACGGCAGCGACCGGGAAGACGCGGCTCCGGTGAGTACCCAGCCCCCGGTTATTATCTTTATAAAAATAAAGCTTTTAAGAGTTTTTTTTCTGTACGTGGGGGTTTTTTTCCCCCTTTTTAAACCTCTGGCTGGCAGTGTCCCACTTAACTTTACCCTTTCACTGAAGTTTTAAGTTCTTTATTGAGTCTCTTCATTATTCTTTTCATTATTAAAATTTTTGATACAGGTCTCCTCATAGAGTTAATGCCAGAGTAAGTTCTGTAAAGCAAACTGGACCTGTATGGACAGATTTTGTTGTTGATACATGACCACCCCAATTTGTATGGTATTACGTTTGTTATAAATATATCAAATCAATTAAAAATAATTTAATCAGTTTAGAGACTCACTTCCCTGAGCCTGGGACCTCTCTTGCAACCATGTAACTGTGATGGAGGGTAACTGGCTTTTCTTTCTGTAGGATGGATACTCCCATCTATCAGCCTATGAAAGGAAAAGACTGAAGAACATTACAGAAAATGCTAAATTCTTTGCTGCTCTAAAGCTGCATGAGGTTTGTATAGGGTCTAAATAGCATCAAAATGCTCTTGCCAAGTGTCATAATTGCGCTGTCATCTCTGCTGGTGTGAAACCCTTGCCTCACTGGGGCAGCTGTATGTGAGGAAAGCCATGAAAATCACAGAATCCTGGAATGTTTGGAAAGGACTTTAAAGCCCCTCTCATTCCACCTTCTGCCATGGGCAGGGACACTTTCCATAGACCAGGGTGCTCCAAGCCCCATCCAGCCTGGCCTTGGACACTTACAGGGGTGGAGCAACCACGGTTTCTCTCTTATTGTTATACATAATTGCAGTAAGTTCATTGCTGCCTTGAGATAATTATATTTTATACTGGTTAATTCTTTATGCTCATTATCTATAATTAATCTCTTTTTTCTCTTTAAGTCAGCTGCAAGACTTAACCAACTTACAAATAAGAGGCAATCCCGTGCCACTAAAAGGTACAGTAACAGTAGATGAGATTTATATCCTCGATTCTTCATTGTGGGATGAAAACAAATGTTGGAAAAAGGTGAGGGGAAAAAAAGAGAGGGCGTGACCAAGTGCAAGGGAGAGGGTAACCTGTAAATGTGGAGGAGGAGACGTTGGCCGTGCCAAAACAGTGCCAGGGCGAGCAGAAAGTGATCTGAAGCCCAAATAAAGAGTGAGCTGTGTGATGGGAAAGGCTGGGTGGATAATGAACGAGGAGAGCTGGGAGGGATGCGTCACAGGGAAAGCAGAGGGGTGGCATCTGTGTGTGCATGGCAGCGTGCTTGTGGGTTTGTTCCTCGCTGTCACGGATGGAAAAGCAGCCCTTCCCTCCTGCAGGGGCCAGGAGGGGCTGGTGTCAGCCTGTGTCCCAGCTGTGCCCTTGGCTCTGTCCCTGAACCCTGCTCTCTGACCGGGGTGTTCTCACTGTTCCAGAGCCAAGCCCAAGAAGGTGGAGGATGAGCCAGCCCCGCGGCGATCCATGCGCCTGCTCAGGGTGGAGCCGCCGCTGGACATCCCGCTGCTGGACACCTTCGCCCGGCCAAAAGCAGAGGAATATGTGAGATGGGGAGGGGCTGCAGGAGGGCTGGGTGCACAGCAGCTTTCAAAAACCGCTGCTGGTGACGCTGATGGGTGGCACTGGGCACTGCAGACCCTGAGGCATTTGGGAGCTGGTGACACAGGGACAGGAAGGAAGGGTCAGCTCTGTCACCCTGAGCAGGTGCCACGGGCTCGCCACGAGCCAGGCAGTGCTCTGTGGCCCAGGCTGATGGCATGGTGCAGTTGGGGATCCACAGAAGGGTCCTGAGGTGAAACATTCCAACAGCCCATGGAGCTGAGCAGCCTTAAATCCAAAGGTTTATTACTCTAGCTTTTATTTTGCTGTAACTTCTGAACTGGTTTTATTTTCCTGGGTAATATTTACCATCTCTTTGAAGCAGTGATGGAGCAACAAGTAAAAGGTGTGTTGTTCTGAGAGATGGGAATTTAAATATTCCATGGAGCTGTAGAACAGATTTGAATCTGTAATAAAGTTCTTGCTGGAGTATCAGGAGAAGAAGAAACCCAGGGAGGCAGTTTGTGCTGCCAGTGAAATTATCTTTTTAATGAGGTTATGATATCACCTTCTGTCTTTACTGTTTATTTCCTGTCCTATTGTAGGTGTGTTCTCAGAATGTCTGTTGTGGGGAAAGTACCAATTCACCTTGTTTGTGGTTTTAGTTGGTTTGAGTTACAAAAATTGCCAATGTCCTCCCAGCCTCAGGTTCCAGTCGGACCTTTGCCCATGGTTCCAGAGGACCAGGCAGAGAACAGTAAATGGACAGAGGCTGTACTGGGCACGTGGATGAGGATAAGTGAGGTATTACTGGTTCAATTAGTTATTTTTGGATAATTTAATTTCACTTGGGCTCTGATTTTGATTAAATAGCTCCTTTCTGTCTGTAGGTGAAAGCGGATGATGCTGAGCGGGGCACACCTGACCTAAGGAGGTAATGTGAAAACAGCAGCCAGAACTGGGGGTTGTCTGGCCCCCTTCCTTCCCTAATGAACATTTTGGTGATGGTTGTCATTTTGGTTTCCCAGGTACCAGGAGAGCCTGAGCAGCATGGTTCTGAGCGAGGAGAACATCAGGAAGGTGGTGAAATCCCGGGTGTGTTCCATGGCCATCCACCCTTCCGAAAGCACCATCCTCGTGGCAGCTGGAGACAAGTTCGGGCACGTTGGCCTCTGGAATGTGGTGAGTGGTTGATGTGCTCCTCACCTGAACAGGTGTGTGGCACAGCCTGGGGTGGCATTTTGTAAGGCTTATAAGAGTCTTTTAGGTTTTTTCCATTCTTAGGGATAATACCTGGTGGTTGTCAAGAGTGATTGTCAAATTTAGAGTTGCCAGAATGGCTTTCCCTTTTGCTCTCCCTTGGTTTTTTCTGAAGTTTGAGAGCAGAGTCATCTTTGTGGGATGAAGCAGAACTTGGTCCAAAATGATGTGTTTGGTTTATTTAAAATAACAGAATTATGCAAAATTTAGAAGAGAAGACACGGGAGATCCTGCTTTCACGCCGTTTGGGTCACTAATTCAGCCTGAGCTCTCAGTAACCCACTGTGTCCATGTTTTGATGTGGTAGCAGGAACCAGCTGTGTGGGTAAAATGAGCCAGGTGCTGCTGTCCACATCCAGGGCTGGTGGCTGCTGTGGCACTAATTGCAGCAGGAGGCTGCAGCTTTCCATAATTAGGGACCAGAAGCAGTGTCACTGTCCATATTACCTGTGGTGTTGTCTCCTCTCACCCAGCACCCTCTGTCTCCCCCAAAAAACATTGAAAAGCCAGAGGTTCGGCGTTAGGAGTTGTGGTGGTTAACAGAAATGACTGCAGTGTCTGTGGGGTCTGTTGTTTTGCAGAGCTGCGGGACTGAGGAAGGAGCCCACATCTTCATCCCCCACAGCTTCCAGGTGAACTGCATGCACTTCTCTCCCTGCAACCCTGCTCACCTGCTGTCCCTCAGCAATGACACTCTGCGCTGTGGCGATGTCACCAGGGCTGTCTTTGATGAGGTGAGGCACTGCTGGGAAGGTTTAGTCTGCTTGTACCAAGTCATTATTTGGTTGTTTATTAACAGAAAGTTCAGGTTCTCTTTCTGCAAGGACATGTGAATCAACCTTTAATTAACATCACATAAACAGGGAGGTGTTTCCTACTCACCAAAACCCACTGACAGCCTGGGTTGTCCCAGTTTCCAAGTTTACATTTCTGCACATGATTAAAAGTTTCTGTAGCACTGGAGAAGGGAAAGATATCCTTAATCCTCTCTCAGTGTGTGCTCAAGGCCAGCAGTCCTTTGATTGCTGGAACACAGAGGTGACAGTGCCTTGTAGGAGCTCTGACAGGGAATTTGGAGTGTGCTGTTGCTGCTCTGGTTTGCATGGATAATTATCTCCTAATTATTTCCCCTGTGGAAAGCATCCCCTTTCACAGAAGGGTTACTTGCATGGCTGGGTGAGGCTGTCACATGGACTGCAAGGTCTTTAGTGAATGAAAGAGGGAAAGGATGAACCCCACAGCCCAGGGAGTGTTTGGCTGGTAGAACAACTGCCTGTTTCCGTTAGCTGTGGTGACATTTAACCTTCCCTGGGCTCAGATCTGCAGGGCTGAGGAGGATTTCTCCTGCTTTGACTTCCTGGAGGAGAATGGCTGCAGTGCCCTCGTGAGTCAGTGGGCCGGGCCCGTGGCCGTGGTGGACACGCGGACGCCGGGCGCGGCCTCGGAGCTCTCTGCGGACATCGGCTTCAGGAGGACACGGACAGTGCACGTGCACCCCCTGCACAGACACCAGTTCCTGGCTGCTGGCTCCGTGTATGTAGCCCAGACTGAACTGGTGCTTTTTTCAGTGGGCTCTGTGCTGGGGAGAGCTGAGGCCGAGGAGTTGCTCAGCCTCAGTGTCCAGTCAAAGCTGCCTCGGTCCTTTTAGAAAACAAGTTTTCAGTCCTTAGCAGGATTTAAGGTGGGATTTGGTTTGATTTCCCAGACCAAATGGGATCAGGTGGGCCCTGGTGGGCCTTGGCACAGAGGGACTTTATGGAGGGCTGGTTGGGGTGGTTTTGGTGCTCCCAAAATCCCTCGGAGCCACCATTTGAGTGATATTGAAGCTCTGACCCAGCTCCCGCATAGCCTGCTGTGCTCTGGAGTTTTTCTGGTGAATGAAGGATAATTAGTGAAGTGTTTGTGGTACTGTTGCAGGGATGTTTGTGTTTTTGATGTTCGTTACCTGAAGGCCAAGGGGAACAAGCCCCTGAGCTCTCTGACAGGACACACCAAAAGCGTGGCCTCGGCCTATTTCTCACCTGTCACTGGCAGCAGGGTGGTGACAGTGTGTGCTGATGACAAGCTGAGGTAAGGCTGTGGAAGGAAGGGTCCTCATGGAAAATACTGACTGAGCAGTTTATCCTCATTATTATTATTATTATTATTATTATTATTATTATTACTTCTCCACATGACGCATCATTGAGCAACTTCTGTCTTTATCACTTGAAAAAAATCATAAGGATTTACTTGCATTAACATTTTTAATGTAGTTTTTAATGATTTTTTGGTTTGGTTGTTTTTTTTCTACTTCTCGTTTTCCCTCAGGATATTTAAAATTAAAAATATACAGGTACTGTTAATCTTTAAAAAACAATCAAACAAAATCAAAACCTGCAAAAACAGCTAGCCAAAACCTGTCTGGTGAACACAAACACAAAATGCTCAGAAACTAAATTTGTTTGTAGCTGGTACTTAAAATAACAATGGTATCAGCTCTTCTGTAAATAGCCTACCATTTCATCATTTAAGCTGCTGCAAGTTGCTTTGTTAGAGGTTCTTTTTCTCCTGGTTACTTTGTGGCCATAATTTAGGTAATTACCTGATTCTGTGTGGGCTGGGCAGTTTTTGCCTGGAAGGGTGGGATCCCCCAAGGTAAAGGGGGTGCAGGAGCAGGTGGGATGCTGGGCTGGCCTTTGGGCGCCCCAGGCCCTGCTCCAGAGCTGCCAGGCAGGGTGGGCTGCAGCTCAGCTGAAAGCAAATCCCCAGGCAGGGGTTCCAGCTGGGATCTGGTGCCTGAGCCAGGCTGGGTGTCTGTGCTGCTCCTATAGCCCGACTCCTGGGCCAGGAGCTGATGCTGTGGGAGGGAAGGGCTGGCCCTGTAGCACAGGTCCATGGTATTAATGAGCTCTTCTGTGCCCAGGATCTACGACACCACGTCCTTGTCATCCACTGTCACAGTGCTCAGCTCCATCAGGTAAGGACAGCACACCTGGGCCAGGGCAGCTCCTGTGGGTCTGCAGGGACAGCACACAGGGAATGGCTCCCACTGCCAGAGGGCAGGGATGGATGGGATATTAGGAATTGGGAATTGTTCCCTGGCAGGGTGGGCAGGCCCTGGCACAGCTGTGGCTGCCCCTGGATCCCTGGCAGTGCCCAAGACCAGGCTGGACAGGGCTGGAGCAGCCTGGGACAGTGGGAGGTGTCCCTGCCATGGCTGGGGTGGCTCTGGGTAGTCTCCAAGGCCTCTCCCAACCCAAACCACTCTGGTATTCTTGTCCCATCCTGCCCATCCCTGGACAGGGATCCACTGCAGGGATCTGAGCACTCCAGCATGAGTGCTGAAGGTTTAGAAGGCAGGGGAGCAGATGGGACATAAATGAGGATTTAAAATGCTGGATTCACACGGAGGAATGTTCCTCTCCCCCTGCAGGCACAACAACAACACAGGCCGCTGGCTGACCCGCTTCAGGGCCATCTGGGACCCCAAGCAGGAGCACTGCTTCGTGGTGGGCAGCATGGCACAGCCCAGGCAGATCCAGGTCTTCCAGGACACTGGGAAGTTGCTGCACTCCTTCTGCAACATGGACTGCCTGGGCTCCGTGTGCTCCATCAACGTCGTGCACCGCACCCAGAACATCCTGGTGGGAGGCAACTCCAGTGGCCGCCTTCATGTCTTCAAATAAAAGTGCCTTAGATCTTCATTTTTTACCTTTCTGCACTGACTTTGTTCATTCCCTATTAAGCAGTTCCGAAGCTGACTGTTGTTTCTCAGGACAGAAATGTACTTTGAAAGTCTTAAAATAAATAGTTTAAACTGCCTTTGGCCTTACCCGTGTCTTCCATGGAAATAAAAGGGATCCTTGAGCCCCCAGCCCCCTCAGCCACTCCTGGGCTCCAGCCCCTCTGTGCCTTCCTCGTGGTGAGGAGCCCAGAACTCCTCATTTTTAAAATTGTGCTCCCAGGGTGCAGAGACACGTGAGGGACTCACCTGCAGCTCTGGAACTTGCGTGGCCTCACTCCACTGAGAAGCTGCTAAAAGACCACATTTCTCACAGTTTGAGCTGTTTTTACTTGAGTAAAGAAAACCAGAATCACTGAACAAAGCTCATCCCGATGCTGCTTTTCATGATATTTAAATATTTATTTAAATTTAAAAATACTTTTCATGGCACCAATGATTTTATGCTAACTAAGGTATTGGATATGTAGAAAAAGGTACATTTTGAAGGAAAAAAAGATGTAACTTACAGTATTTGGCACATGAAAGGTTAATCTCTAGGTTTTCTTTATGAAAACTAAGAAATTCACATTTTCAGGTATTTTACTGTCTACTGCTGAAAGATGCAGTATGCTAGGACAAGATTCATGGGTTTCTGATCTCAGAACCTATGGAAACAACATTTTGATAGAAAGACGGGTAAAACTAATAGGGCCTGAAACACACGACAGGATCCGGGACAGACGGGAGAAACGTACAACGGAAAATCACCAATTCCTGTGGTTTTGCAGTAAAACGCTGGGTGACAACGGCAGAGGTGACCTGGGGCTGGCACAGAGCGTTACCCGAGGGAAGCCGAGGCGGAGGGTCCCGGGGGCTCGGGGGACGTGTCCCAAAGGATGGAGCTCGGGATGGAGCTCGGGATGGAGCTCGGGATGGAGCTGTGCTGTCACACACCACACAGAACATCGCAGTGAGGAGGAGGAGGAGCGGGAGCAGGGGAGGAAGGACGACACTGCAGCGCTAACCCGGGGGTAAAAAATGCCAGGGTCGGGACGAGCACAACTGCATAGAAACATCAGCGCTATGGGCTGAGGTAGGAACACTACACTAAGAGTTAATTCGGCTATGTTGCATAAAACAGGATTACCATGTAAAAAAAAATCGCTCCTCCGCCTCCTGGAGCCTTCCCGAGGGCTCCTGGAGCCTTCCTGAACACTCCTGGAGCCTTCTCCAGCGCTCCTGGAGCCTTCCCGAGGGCTCCTGGAGCTTTCTCCAGAGCTCTTGGAGCTTTCCCAAGGGCTCCTGGAGCCTTCTCCAGTGCTCCTGGAGCCTTCCCCAGAGCTCCTGGAGCCTTCTCCAGTGTTCCTGGAGCCTTCCCCAGAGCTCCTGGAGCCTTCCCAAGTGCTCCTGCCTTGCTCTGGAGCCAGGGCTGGACCCCACGCCTCCTGGGGCCTCGTGCTGTGGCCTGGGCAGGGGGCTGTGCCCTGACAGGACCTCTCCCCTTATTGCAGTGACGAGGAGCCCGTGTGGCCCAACGTCACCGTCCTGCCCAGCAGTGGGTGCTGGATGCTCAAAGACAACACGCACATCAGGCTTTGTAAAACTGCAGTTATGGCCCCAGTTTACGGAAAAATCTCTCCCTGAGATGAAATTAAACTTGCTCGGCTGTTTTTACCCTTTTTTTTTCTTTTTTTTTCTTTTTTTTTTTTTTTTGCTGATATGTCCAACTTGTCACCCCAGCCTAACCAGAACTGGCTGTTATTGCTCCCTGTGGATGGGCTGCTGCTGCTGGTGACCAACAGTCCCGGGCTTGATGAGTTGGGTTTATTGACTTGCGCTCAACGACGGTCGGGGCTGAAGGTGTCCCTTGGCTTCTTCAGTGTCACCTGCGCTTCTCAACTTGTGTCCTCTTGGGAAGAGTCCCAAAACCAGAGCTCCTTCTCTGTCCCAAGCCCAGCAGGGCTCGGCTGGCATTGGGCTCCCGGCGTTTCCTCTTAAACCATTGCTCACTGGGAACCGCTCGGTACCGGCACCCACGGTCACCCCATCCGTAAAGTAAAAAAAGACTGGATTAGATCTGATAACAAAATAGCATTTCCTTGTTAAAATAGACCTTGAAATGTCTCTCTTTTTTCTTTTTTTCTTTTTTTTTTTTTTTTTTTTTTTTTTTTTTTTTTTTTTTTTTTTTGTTCTTTTTGCTTGTTTTTTTTTTTACAAAACAGGTACAACTGGTGGAGGGTAAAGGTCATCCCAGTAAATCTGACACAGTCACTTCAGCTCCACGCCAGGTCTGGCCCGGCTCCCCTGGCTTCCATGCTCCCCTGCCCTCGGGAGCACCGATGCTTCAAGGCTTAAAAAAGTGGCGAAGGGCCGAGTCCGCAGCAGGGCGAGGGCTCCGGATGGCTGCGCTGTGGGGAGGGGGCACCGGGGCGTCCCCGAGAGCGTGGCGGCCGTGTCACCTCGCGTGTCACCTCGCGGGAGGCTCCGGCGAGCGGGGAGGGCTCTGCCAAGCGGTGGGTGGAGGGCGGGGGCGGCGGGCACAGTGCGGGTTGGATCCCGTAGCAGTACACGAGTGTTAAATGACACCTCAGTAGCACCATTGCTAAAGCTCCGCGGAACGGCCCCGCGGCCCCGCGCGGGCGGGGGCAGAGCCCTGAACTCCGCTCTGCTCGGTGCTGCCCAAGTCGTGCGCGGGGGGCCGGGACGGGAGGTGCTGTGCGGGCTCCGGGGCGGGGAGCACGGGGAGGAGGGGGCTCCGGGGGCTGCGCCCACCCTCCTCTTCCTCCCGGAAAGCCGCCTCCTCGGCCGGCCGGGCTCTGGGTCGGGAGGGGAGGGTCCAGGCCCCCGTGGTGGCTCCTGCCTTCAGGTGTCAATGAGCAGGTTTACCACGGCGCGGAGCTTGCAGGCAAACCATCGCCTGAGGGGACAAAAGTATTGGTAATGGAACTGCTCGAACTCTGGGGTCTGGCGGATATCACGGAAAAAGGCAGTGTCAAGGTCGGACTCGGTAAGGACGATCAGGAGTAGGAGCAAAACAAAGAGGAGTCCAACTGTCACAAGGAGCAAACGGAGGACACTTAAAAGAAACTTATTCACCTGTTGGGCCTGCGCCGGCCCCAGGCCGCCGGCGCCCGGGCACAGCGCCCGCAGCTCGCCCTCCGCCTCCGCCGCCGGCGTGCCCGCCTCCGACTCCTTCTCCTCCTCGATGCTGCACGGGGCCCCGTTGGCCTGGCGCGACAGCAGCATCAGCTCCAGGCTGTGCTCGGCCACGGGCGTGGGCAGCACGCTGTCCGCGGGGCTGTAGCTCTCGTCGGCGATCACGGCCACCCGCTCGCTGCTCTCGGCGCGGCCGCTCCGGCCGGGGCCCGCGAAGGCGTCGCCGTGGGAAGCCGAGCGCACCGGGGTGGAGTGGGCGCTGTCCCGGAGGGACTCCAGCCCTGGGGAGACACGAGGGGCGAGGGGACGCTCAGCGGGGTCCCGGGGGGGTCTCTGCCCACGGCCGGGGGCTGCCCGCACCGCCTACCCCCGTGTCCCCGCGTCGCCTGCCCCGGGTCGCTGCTTCTTGGTGGTCCTTGGGGACCTGCAGCCCCTTCGGCGCCACTCGTCACTGCGGCGGTGGCACTTCGACACCTGCCTGGCCTGTCACCGTCACCACCGGCCGCTGGCTGGCCCGGGCTCACCCGCAGGCGATCACACGGGCTGTGCCTGCCCTGAGGTGACGGTGACAGTGCCCCTGGCAGCTGCCCACAGCGCTTGGGGCCCCGCTGCCCTGGCAGCGCCAGCCCTGGCACCGGGGGCAGTGCCCGGTGACACGGGCAGGCAGGATCTGGGGAGCGGCCATCGGGGGGGACAGGGATGGTGGCAGTGGGGACAACCCCGGCTGGGAGCTGTGTGAAGAGAGGCTGTGGGGGGCTGGTGGGGATGGGCGTCCCCAGCACATGGGGACATGTCCCCAGCACACGCAGGAGCCCCTGCAGCGCAGGCTGCCCTGAGTTCACCTCAAACCGAAAGTTTTACAGCGCTCACATCCCAGCAGGAGCCACGGCAGGAGCTGTGTGCCAGCCCCTGTGCCAGCACCCCGCGCGCCACCC
>VWZP01001459.1:64581-81550 GCA_013396995.1 Dicaeum eximium | reverse complement strand
CTGGGCACACTCCCACCCCGGGCACACGGAATGCCCTGGGCACACGGCAGTTTCCTGGGCACACTCCCACCCCGGGCACACAGAATGCCCTGGGCACACAGCAGTGCTCCAGCCACGCTCCCACCCCGGGCTCCTGCCCCTGGGAGCTGCTGCCAGGCTCTTACCGGTGAATCTCGGGGGGCTCCCTCTTGATCTTGGCGCTGGACTCCATCACCTCCTTGGCGACACGGCCGCTGCAGGGGGTCAAAAGCAGCAGAGGTGAGCACAAGAGCACGGCCCTGGCAGCCACCTGGGCACCATGCACAGCCTGGGCCCCTCCCCACACAGCTCCAGGGGAAAGCAGAAATGTTTGCTCCAGGGAAAAGCAGAAATGTTTGTTCCAGGGAAAAGCAGAAATGTTTTCTCCAGGGGAATGGGGGCGATGGAGCTCTGGCTGACACCTCTGCCACCATAGGATGCTGGACACCAGGGGGTCACCTCTCCTCAGCTGAGATGGACACAACACGGGCATTCAGGTGCTCCCATGCCAGGGAGGAGGGTGCCACACTGTGCCCCTCAGTGCTGGGGACACTCTGGGCTGTCTCATCCTGCAGACACCAGGTCCGGGGTCCAGGCTCTCGCTCCAGCAACTCAGTGCAGGAATTCAGGGATAGTGGTGATTTGTCTCAACCTTGTTGTTCTCAACCCCCAGATCTCCCATCCTCCCCCATCCTCCACTCCTGTCCCTCCCCTGTGAGGCTGGGGGCAGGGCTGGCCTCTGTGACACAGAGACAGTGGCAGAGGTGGCCTGGTGGGGTCGGTGCTGCAGTGGGGGGATCTCTGGAAGACCCTGAGGTGTCCCTGGGCTGCTGCTGCTCCGCAGAGGGGCACACAGTGACACAGCCAGCCCTGCCCCTCTGCCAGCCCCTACCTGTACCGGAAGCGGCTGCCCTTGAAGAACAGGTTGCTGCTGGACACCGTCCGCACCTGGCTCGACTTCTCCAACCTGCAACGGCACCAGAGCCGTGTGAGGGCCCTGCACTGCTGGCCAAGCCTGGGAGCCATCGGCAGCGAGGCCAGGTGACAGGGACGGAGCCCTGGGGCGGGCAGTGTCACCGGGAATGGCCCCGCTGCTGGCACTGGGTGGCACTGGCCGGTGGGACACGGGCACCTGCAGCCAGCCCAGCCCAGCCCTGCTGGCAGGAGTGTGCCAGGATGGACCCACTGCAGGGGGCTCGGGCAGCTCCTGCCAGGGCCAGTGACACCCACGTGCAGGGACTGGCGCTCTCCAGGGAGCTGAAAGTTCCCCATGGCCTGGGAATTGCAGGGTGACAGACTCGGCCCCTCCTGGGCAGGTGGGGCTGCCAGGGTGGTGAAGCCACCCAGAGGGACTGTCCCATCTCCTCCCCATCCCACAGGAGCTGATCCCTCACCCCGGAGTGCCCAGCAGCACCCAGCCCAGCCCGTGGTCCACCCCTGGGGTGCACGGCCCAGCAGTGATCCACTGCCACGATTAATCAGAGATTTGTAAAGCAATACTGCAATTTCATTTCATGTTCATGTAATGAGGAGTGAAACCTGCTGATTGCAGCTGCTGATTGCAGAATTCCCGGTGGGAATGCACCGCATGCTCTGTCTCGCAGCTTGCTGATTAAAATAAAACTCATTACGAAGCACAAAGCGGCCGGGGTTGAGAATGGCATGAACAGGATGGTGCTGCTGGGCATTCCAGGCTCCACCCCAAATAATTGGTTATCATTTCCTGATGGGAGTAGCTGAGGAGGGATGAGCACAGAGGGGCTGGGACAGGAGGGACCCTGCAGGGCACAGACCCCATCCAGGGCCACTGGTGCTTTTGGTGGCTGGTGGCTCTGCCTGGGCCACTGGGATGAGGTGCCACACAGCCAGTGACCAATCCCGGGGCCTGGATGGAGCCCACAGGTGGGCACCAACCCGTGGGGGCTGCAGGACACCCCACAAAGCAGCACTTACTTGTAGAAAGCCTGGTTCTCAATCCCACACTTCCAGAGGTGTTTGCAGGCTTCTGGTGTCGGGGCAAAATAGGTGAGAACAATTTTCTTCTCCTAAAGGAGAGAGACAGGGAGTCAGGGGGAGACCAGGGAGTGGTGCTCATCCCACAGACCAAGCATGGAGTAGGCAGAGCTGGAGAGTGGCACTGGCAGGGACAGATCCTGCTCTGGAGCCATTTGGGGTGCAGGGACCAGCCTGGTGCACACCTGGTGTCAGGGATGGGCAGGTGTGCCCACACCTCCCAGCCTGCCCCCAGCCTTTGGGAACAGCCAGAAACAGAGGGGTTTGTAAACATTCCCACTGATGGCCCCTCTGGGAGCCACCTCCAGCCAGAGGGGCTCTGGCTGACTTGGAGGGATGATGGCAATGAAGAAGCACCTTGGGAATATCCCAAGGGAGCGCAGGGCCAGGAGCTGGGGGGGTCCTGGCACAGGCCTGGCCTGGGGCTAAGGGGGGTGTGGGGTCCAATGCCCACATCTGGGCAGCAGCAGGAGCAGGGAGGTGACCCTGGGACTGGCACAGAGCTGCTGTCCCCATGTCCCCGCCCTGCAGGGCCGGGGTGATGCTGCTGCCACGTTCCCATGGAACCCGCTGAGGGAGGGACACGCCGTGCCCAGGATCTCCAGGGAAGGGGAGGCACTCACCTCCTTCTGACTTACGTACAGATAGAAAGTCTTCCCTTCGAATTTCATCTTGGTCACCTCGTTCCTGCAGGGACAAGGACGGGCAGGTGGGAGCTGTGCCCACCCAGCCAGAGCCCACCCAGAGCCTGTTTTCCATCCCAGGAGGTGCCACAGGGTGGTCAGAGCAGCCCTGGCTCACAAACCCATGGCTGGAGGAGGGGACAGCCCGGGCTGAAGCTGAGGGTCTGCGGGGGCTCGTCCCATGGTGGCAGTGCCAGCTGCCAGGGACACGCTGGCCAAAACTGGACATCCTGCAGTGACCCAGAACAGCTGAGAAGGCTCACAGGGCTGGGGGGTTGGCACGTGGCTGACATGGGGACAGTGAAGTTTAATGGGGACAAATGTAGGGAGCAATGAGCCTGGGGCAGCAGAGCTCTGGGTGCTCTGTCCAGTGCCACCCCTCGGCCACCCCTCGGCCACTGTGGGGAAATCACTGCTGGAAGTGAGCTCAGCACTTGAAGTGAGCTCAGCAATTGAAGTGAGCTCAGCAATTGAAGTGAGCTCAGCACCCAATGAAGTGAGCTCAGCACCCACTGAAGTGAGCTCAGCAATTGAAGTGAGCTCAGCACCCACTGAAGTGAGCTCAGCACCCAATGAAGTGAGCTCAGCACTTGAAGTGAGCTCAGCACTTGAAGTGAGCTCAGCAATTGAAGTGAGCTCAGCCCCTGCTGAAGTGAGCTCAGCACCCACTGAAGTGAGCTCAGCACCCACTGAAGTGAGCTCAGCATCCCATGAAGTGAGCTCAGCACTTGAAGTGAGCTCAGCATCCCATGAAGTGAGCTCAGCACCCAATAAAGTGAGCTCAGCCCCTGCTGAAGTGAACTCACCACTTGATGAAGTGAACTCTCTTGTTGCCCTGCAGCACCACGAAGCCGAAGGGGGTGAAGGCCAGGAAGGCGGCGTTGCCCGACACGTCCTGCAAGGCAACAGCAACACAGGGCTCGTGCAGCTGCTGGCCATGGGCACAGCTGGGGTGTCACTGGTCCCCTCAGCCCCAGAGCTGGGCACTGCACCCCCCTGGGCACCAGCACTGCCAGCAGGATGTCACAGTTATCTGTTACCATCTACATTAAATGTCATATTGACATGTATAGAATTTATGCTATTAATATGAAACCATGTTAGAATTGTTGTAATTATTGTAATTTATACAATATATATTGTAACTATATTACTGCACGTAAGTAGATATAATTATATAGATATACAGTATTTATTTGGTATATAATTACTATAATATATATAGTTTAATATGGTTGTTTATTATATTATCACAGAATATCCTGAGTCGGAAGGGACCCACAAGGATCACTGACGTCCAAGTCCTAAATATATTTCTATTATATATAGCAATTAACCCAGAACACGATAACCCCCAGCTGTACTTGCCTCCCTCGGAGCCCTGCCCAGCTGGTGCCCTGGGTGGCACCGAGCCAGTCCAAACCCACTAATTAGTGTCAGCCCTTTAACCCAATCCCCAGGGCTCCCGGGAGGGGCTGGGGACAGCGCTGCCCACAGGGAAAACCAGGGACAGGCTGGGCTGTGAAATCCTGAAACAGCTGGGGGCCAGCAGCAGTGGCTGCATCCATGCCGGGAGTTTTCTGGCCAGCAGATCCCCAGAGGACTTTTGAGGGATGCTCAGAAGCAAAGTCCATCTCAGCTGTCAAGGCTTCCAGGCAGGGAGTGCTGACCCTCAGCCCAACACCTGCACAGGCACGGGGGGAAGCCCAGACTCATCCCCCCGGGGACACCCAGTCCAGGCTGGCACAAGAGGGACATTCCTGGGGGCACAGGAGGGACATTCCTGGGTGCCCACATCCATCTGCAGGTGATGGGATTACCAGGGACCAGAGAGCCACACGCAGTGACATCCTCAGTCAATAATCAGCATTTCCAGCAGCAAACTGGATTATGGGGCGGGCAGGGCAGAGGGAGGGACTGTCCCAGGCAGATTAATGCCTGCTGGCTCCTCAGCCACGTCTCTGACCTTGTTCCTGCCTCCAAAGTGCTGCTTCTGCAGGAGGGCATCGACCACCCTGTCACAGCTGTCAGCACTGAGAACACTTTCCCTGAGAGCCCTGGGGGCTTTCAGAGCACTCCCCTCGTGCTCTCACACTGGCCAGGGATGGGGCTGAGGCTGAGCAAGGCTGGCAGCCCCAGCACAGCCCCCTGACCACAGCCCCACAGCCACTGGCAGGTGACAAACACGCTCGGGACAGTCCCTGGCACCTCTGCAGGTCAGCACTGGCCACAGAGAGGAATCCAACCCCAGCAGCAGCCTCAGGAATGGGTGCAGGAGCTGCTTTACCTTGCACGGGTGTGGGTCTACCCCATAGGTCTCCAGAGTCTGGGCTTTCCTGAGGAAATTCAGCTCTGAAGTAGCTGGTGTCTGCCCGCTGCAGGAGGGAAAAACCGGGAGAAAAGAATGTTCCATGACAGGCAGGCAGGGGAAAGGCAGCTACAGGGATTCTGGTCATGATGAGGCCTCAGCCACAGCACATTCCCATCAGAGTTTTAGGGGATCAGCAGGAGCCCAGCACTGAAGCCTGGCCCATCCTCTCCTGCCAGCTGAGCTGGCAGCGCTGGGAAAGGTCAAAGGGCAGCTGCCCAATTTAGGGATGAATTCCCTGCTTGCAGCACAAACACCTCATCGTGGGGAAGGAAAGAGGAGCTGGGGGGCAGAAGGCAGCAGCCCCTGGCACATAAGGACACAGCTTTGATGGGTTTTTGGGAAGTTAAGCCCACTTCCCTCCCTTGGAACCCTTCAGGACACGGCTCCAGTGGCACCAGCAGTGCCCTGGGGTAATGGGGATTGCTGAGGGGCTCTGCACCTCACGTCCCCGGACAGGGCTGAGGGCAGGAGGGGTCTGGGAGGTCGCTGTCCCCATAAAGGTCCCCTGGGCTGTGCAGGATCAGGTCCCAGCTGGATGTGACACACGAGGGGTGAGGGCTGAGCCCAGGCCGTGAGTGACAATCCCAGAGAGGGACAGAAGCGCCCTGAGCACGCCGCAGCTCCCGCACCTCAGCTCCGACTTGTGGATCTCGGCGATTTTCCTCTCCAGCTTCTCCGAGTGCTTGGGGAAGAACTGGAACTTGGAGCTGTAACCTTCTGGGTGCTTGCCCGGGTCGTAGTCCCCAATCTCAGCTGGTGGGAGACAGATCCAGTGGGGAAGGGCAGCAGGAGCAGAGCGCAGTGTCCCCAGCCCAGGAATGCTGCCCTGACCCCCTGAGCTTCCCCCCGGAGGGATCCTTTGTCAGCCATTAACTGCACTGATTAATTTTGCTGTTTGTGTGGCAGTCACCTGGCAGCAGATGGCCACCGTCCCAGATTTATGAATCCCTCAAGCTGCAGGAGCAGGCAGGAGGGCAGGGGCTGGGTGAGCCCAGGGGCTGCTCCTGGGGACGCTGTGCCCCTGTACAGGTGTGGCCTTGCAGGTGAGAGCCCTGCAGCCATCCTCGCCCTCCCCCAGCCCAGCCCAGCAGCGGTGGGTGCCACTGGTGCTGCAGGTGCAGTGACCTGCTGTCAGAGCAGTAATGGGAGGGGGCCTGGGCAGGAAAAGCGAATTTCTGGTGTGCCAAAGCCTCACCCTGCAGGATGTAGGCAGCCAGCAGCGCCGCGTCCGACGTCTTGCACAGCAGCCGCCCGTGGTACAGATCCCTCTTGATCTGCAGGAAAACCAAGTACCTGGGCACAGGAGGAGAGGCTCTTTGTTAGGTACAATTTAAATCACCCAGACAGCCAGTTTGGACATGGAATACCTGCCACCAGACACTTGCTCTGACATCTCTCTCCCGCAGCCAAACGCGGCTCTCGCTGCGCTGATCCTGGCCAGGGCTGGGGCTCAGATCCACACATCCCAGCCCCTTTCCAGCCCGTGATGTTCCAGGTGCACTGTGCCTGCCCCGGGGCCAGCCCACGGGGGAGATCTCCACAGCCAGGTGTTCCTTCACACAGCTGTGAGCCCCAGCCCAGCCGAGGTGCCCCACGCTCTGAAGGGCCTCTCATGATCCACCAGTGCCTGCTGCATCTTCCCTGCATCTTCAGCTTCCCCATAATGTGATTTTCTCCTTCCCAAACTTTTTGTGTCCTTCTGGCTCTCGGTGTATGCGCCCAGGTCCCTGCTCTGTGCTCGCCACTGCATCACCCAGGGCCAGCTGCCTCCTGTGCTCCCCATCCCTGTCTCTGTGCCCAGCTAAAGGACAAACCACATCAGAAAAGTTACATATTCCAATAAATTTAAACCTAAGTCACAGTCTGGGCTGCGTCATGTGGCATTTGGGAAAACCTTTAGCTGGTAAAACATAAGTCATGGAGTGAAGGAGCGAAATGGAGCGCTCAGAAATGAATTTAAATAACCAGGCTCGCACTCTGCAGTCCTCGGTCATGCCTCATTGCTCAAATCTGAATTTATGATGAGGTAAACCATTAATTTTCACAGATAAAATACATTAAAGAGAGATCTTGGTATTAAAGTGGACTCAGTCTGGGGAAAAGTGAATTTTAAGCCCACGTTCCAGCTGCAGCTGCAGGCACACCTCAAAGGGCAGCAAGCAGGAGCAGCTCACCTGCATGGGGGCTCAGCCTGGACCTGTGGGGGGTGACAGAAGGCAGAGTTAGACCTGGTTTTGGGAGGAAATTCTTCTCTGCATTCCACCCCTGCCGTGGGCACACACACCAGAGCAGGCTGCTCCAGCGCCAGGGGCTCGCCGCCCTCACAGGGAGGAATTTCATCCCCATATCCCATCTGACCCTGGCCCTGGCCCTGGGAAGCCATTCCCCTTGGCCTGGCACTGCAGACTCTGGTCCCAGATCCCTCTCAGGTGTCGTGGGAGGGCCCCTTTGGCCAGGGCTCTCAGGTGTCCCCACAGAAGGTGCCAGCTCAGAGCCCTGAGCGAGGCTCCAGTCCTGCTGCCCCGGGGGCCAGGGCTGCTGCAGATCCACCAGCAGGGTCATGTTCCAGAGCTGCTGCCACGGCCCTCGTGTCCTTCCTGCTGGCAGGAAGAGCAGCATGAAGAGCCCCTAAAGATAGAAAGCCAGGAGAGGCTGTGCTGGCAGCTCTGCTGGCAGCCTGGCCCAGCGCTCCTGACGTCAGAGGGACACGGCTGGCTGCTCCCAGGGAATCTCGGGGGGCCTGGAGACACTCAGCCCTTCCCGGCAGGCCGAGCACTGTGAGGACACCCCGTGCTCGGGCAGGGCACCAGTGGCTGGTTCTGAAATGGAGGAGTTTGAGTGACGGTGTCACAGAGCTGGGGCTGTGCTCGTAGTGCTCTGCCCTGGAATGTGGGTCTGGAACTGACTGCACCCAAAGGCCAAGGCAGGGGCTTTAATCACAGAGCCCGGGCATGGCTCAGGCAGGAAAGGACCTTAAAGCCCCTCCAGTGCCACCCCTGCCACGGCAGGGACACCTCCCACTGTCCCAGGCTGCTCCAGCCCCAGTGTCCAGCCTGGCCTTGGGCACTGCCAGGGATCCAGGGGCAGCCACAGCTGCTCTGAGCACCTGTGCCAGGGCCTGCCCAGCCTCAGCCTGTGCTCCCCACCAAGCACAGCAGCTCCAGGTGCTGACCCAACACAGGTGGGGACTCCCGTGCTTTTCCCCCACAGCAGGAACAATCCCAAAGCACCCGGGCTGGTTGGGCAATCCCAGTGGCTTTTTCCCGACTACAAAACAAGCCTGTCCCGTGCTCCTGCCCTGCCAGACCCCCAGGCAGTGCCCGTCCTCACCTGGTGATCTCCTCCTTCAGCGCCGCGGGGTCCGTGGGGTAGAACTTGACACGGAAGCACATGGTGAAGGGAGGCTGGGCTGCACAGGGCAGGGGCACCGTGTCACCACAGGGCAGGGCTGTCCCCTTCAGCCCTCACCACCCCGCTCCAGCCAGCTCCTGCCTGGGGTCTCACCTGCCTTGCTCCCCCCAGGCTGCCCTCGGTAAGGAGGGGACAGACACTCCCCACTGCAGGGGCCATGGAAGGGCAGGAGTCCCTGATAAAGCTGTGGGGAAGTGCCAGTGGCTCTGTCTAGCTGCCACCCAACCCACTCCCCGCTCCCAAATGTCATTTCCTCACCCCATCATTCCCATCCTGGAATTCCCATCCTGGTCTCTGTGGGGGCTGTGGCTGCCGTGGGGCTGGGGGGCACAATCCTGCTCTCAACCCACCAGAACAGCTTCTAGGGAGCCTGCTCCTGGCTGGGGGGCTGGGAACAGGCTGGGGAAAATGGGAATACATCTAGGATGGAAGGAGCAGAGAGTCTGCCCAGACCACCTGCAACTCACCCCGCATCTGCTTCACAACCGACTTGGTGAACTCCAGCCAGTGCTGAAAGGAAAGGAAGGTGATCAAAGCCTGGCAGCCGTGATATGAGTGGGTCCCGGCCCCCTGGGCAAGGGAACGGCCCCGTGGGAGCACCCAGAGCCCCCCGGCCCCGCAGCAGGGCGGGGGAACAGCCCCTCCCCACTGCCTGCAGCTGATTTTGTCCTGCTCCCTGCCTGACTCCGGTTTTCAGGGCAAGGACAGGGCTGAGCCCCGCTCCCCCCGCCCCAGGAGGGGCTCTCTCACCCTTTGCTTGTCAGGGTCCACAAAGCGGATGCCGAAGTAATCCTTCTCCAGCAGGTTCAGGTGGTGGCAGAGGAGGTCAAACAGGTACTGGCCCTTGGCATCTCTCTGCAGGACAAAGAGACTCAGTGACAGCACAGGGGGTGGTGGGGCAGAGCTTGGGGGATGTGTGTGAGGTGTCTGGAGCTGCTGAAGTGACACCAAGGACAGCACAAACCCCACACAGCTCCCTGGGTGACATTTGCAGCTCCGGAACCGTCTCCCATCCCACCTGAGGGGCAGCTGAGTCAGTTGTGCCCCATGAGAAGGGATGAAAACCCGCAGGGCTAGGTGGGAATGTCCCAGTAGCTCCCTGGAATGAAGTTTCACACCTGAACCAGCTGCGTAGGGGATATTATCGCCCCGGTAATGAGCATTATCCGCCCTGCAGGACCTGCTTCCTATCGGCCTTTCCACATCTGTCTCCACGCCCAGCCTGTGGCTAAACGAAGGTCGGATTGTGCGGTCAGTCCCCCCCGGCGGTGCCTGCTCATCCCCTCTGCCCCGGGGCTGCTCCTACGCGCAGATTTGGCCACCACAGCCCCAAAACTCTCCTCTTCCTCTTCCCCTTGGGCTGGGGGCTGCAGAGCCCCTGCTGCTTTGCAGATGGCCCATCGTTTGAGTCATTAACAATTGCCATTCGGGCTCTCCCTTAGCCAGGGCCCCGGGCGATGCCCCGGCCCCGCTCGGTGAGGAGCTGGCAGCGCCGGCTCCGCTGCTCCCGGCATCTCCGCGATCAAAGGCTGCTCCTGACACCCGCGCTGCCTCCGTCCTCCGCACAAACGCCGCGAACGCTTCACTTCCTGACAAGTACACGGAACACACGCGTTATCGGATCAAATAAGCGCATTATCTGATCAAACAGTCGCGCAGCAGCCGCGGAGTGCGGTGGGGGAAGCCCACGGGAGGGCACGGGGCTCGGCGCGGCGCAGGAATGCGTTTGTGTTGTAAATAAAGAGCGTTTCTCGCCGAGCCCTCGGGGCCGGGCTGGCAGCGTGGGAGGCGATGCGGGACCCGCCGGGGCTGCGCCGCTCCCGGGGCCCGGGGCCAGCCCGGCCGGCTCGCCCGGCTCTGCGGGGCACGGAGAGCTCGGGGAGGGCTCTGGCGCTCTCCCGGAGGAGCCCGAGCTCCAACCGGAGCCTGGCCCGTGCCGAAGTCAATCCCGGACACCGAGGGTGGAAAAGCCCTCCAGGAGCACCGAGTCCAACCATGCTCGGCGCTGCCGGGACACCACAGCCCATGTCCCAGTGCCACATCCACGGCCCTAAAGCCCTCCAGGGATGGGCACTCCAGCCCTGCCCTTGGCAGCCGTGCCAGGGCTGGCCAGCCCTTCCCAGGAGGAATATTCCCAATATCTAATCATAATATCCCAATATCTAATATCCCAACGTCAGACCCTCCCTGAGGCCGTCTCCTCTCCTGCTGTTCCTGTTCCCTGGGAGCAGAGCCCGAGCCCTCTCGGGGGTCCCTCCTCCTGGGACAGGGAGCTGGGACAGTGAGAAGGGCCCCCCGAGCTCCCTTTGTGCAGACCCTGCCCAGCTCCGTGGCTCTCCAGACCCGTCCTGGGGCGAGCAGTGGCGTTTGGAGCAGCTGCTGAAGCCCAGCCGGGCAGCCCCGCTCCTCCCGCAGCCCTGCAGGGCACCCACGGCGCTCAGACTCCTCAGTCAGCCCCAGCCAGAGCCCAGGGCCGGTCAGAGCCACCTGGAGCCGCTGCTGCAGGACGGGAGGGGCTGATTGCACACCCCCAGCTCCCTGTCCCTCCGCGCCTCTCAGAGCCGAATTTCACAGGGGTCTGCTCGAGGATCCTCTCCCTTCCCCTGGCCCAAACCAGCTCGGAGCCTGCAGAATGCTCTCCTCTGCAATCTCCACAGGGGAATTGCAGGGAAGGACAAACCAGACACCCCCCAGTGCCTGGAATCTGGTGAAAGTGTGAAAGCACGGATGCCATTACAGGGAAAATGCTCCCTCTTTGATCTCTCTAACTTGAATTAAACATGTTCTAAATTAATCATTAGCAGAATGTCTTTCAGGAAATTATCTGAACTGCCTTTACAAATCACGACTTAAAAGAGCTCCCATTGCATAACGCCGGCTTAAATATTCCATGTTTGGATCTTTATATGTTCTTATAAAATGAGACTCCTGTCTGTCTGAAGGCTTTTGAGGTCAGCCTTGTGGGGTGCCCAGGCTGATGGGGAGGGCCCGGGCAGCCGCTGGCACACGCTGGGGTGCCACGTGCCAGGCTGGCCCCGAGGGTTTGCCCCAGTGCCAACAGCTGCCGAGTGCTTTCAGTACCCGAAGGTGCTCCAAGGGAGCCAGGGCGGGACTCTTCATCAGGAACTCCAGGGACAGACACAGGGAATGGCTTCCCAGAGGGCAGGGATGGACGGGATGTTGGTGCTGGTGCCAGGGTCCATCATCACCCTCTGCCGGGCACAGCCCCTCGGAGCTGCCTGGCCCCGCTGCACCTTCCCCAGGTGCCTGAGGAGCGGTAACCTGCCAGCAACAGCTGCAAACTGAGATTTCCTGCCCTCGGGCTCCTCGGTGGCCTTGGGAACAGCTCTGCCAGGGAGTTTATGGCCCCTTCTTATGAGAGAAGCAGGGCAGGCTCTGCTGGCCGCAGGGAGATCCTGCCGGGATTTCCCGGACGAAGCTGTGTGATGCAGGGGATGGGAACGCCTGTGCCAGGGATGGGGGGTCTCAACACCCTCAGCTTCTCACCAGAGCTCAGCAAACTCCGTTTGGGACCCACCTGGCCCCTGAGCTGCATCCCAGTGCTGCCAGCCCAGCATCCCAGTCCCCTCCCAGTGCAGAGGAGCGGGGAGCGCTCACCACAGCAAGCAGCAGCCTCTGGGAGGCACCTGCAGAACGCTGGAATTTGGCACCAGTTCCTGCAGGAGCCAGGGCTCTGAGGGGTGATGGGAACCCGCAGCACTGTCACACACGGCGGCCCAGGGGACTGCTAAACTTTAAGGAGATTAAAGTAACCTTGCATTCTTTGCTTTTCTAAGCTGCTCAGCCAAAATTAGGGTCATCCACAGATAGAAAAATAAACGAAAAAAAAGAAGAGAGATTTAAAAATAGCAGCTCATCTGCAGATGAGCAGAGGGCTCAGTTCAGGCAGGAGGGTTCCCGTCCCAGCCCAGAGCTGTGAACTCACGGGGCAGTGACAGCACTGCACTGCAGGATGAGCCCAGCTCTGTCCCAAACTCTCGGCTGCAGGGCTTGGTGGCACAGCCATTTCCCAAACCATTCCCCATGTGCCACCGTGGGCTTCTTTCTCTCCAGCTCTCGGGCAGGTGTGGCACAGCACCAAGCCCAAACCCGTGGAAATGTCTTCCCTTCCCAGCCCTGCTGCCAGCCAAACCTGCCACCTCCACGCCACCAGCAGGCAGCACAGCCAGCCCTCAGTGTCCCCACGGTGCCACACCCCAGCCCCAGCTCAGCATTTCCCCTCCTGGGGCTCGGGTGCTGCATTTCCCCACGGCCGCTGCACAGATTAAGCCCAGGATTTACAGAAGCAATAGAGGCAGCTGAAAGCGGCTCCTTCCTGTGTATTTGGGTTGGAAATCTCCTCGTGGGCTGCCCACTCGTCCCTGCTTCCCGAGCTTAGGAGGAGATTATTTTTTTTAAAGGAAACCGTCAAAAAAAGTCTATTTTACAAACTGAAGTTTAAGCTTAAGTCTCTTTGGCAGCAACATCTGAGCTGGGAGAGATCAAAGACCCTCCAGCTCCTCTGCCAACATGAAGAGATTTTCACCAGCAATTTGACTGCAATATTGTGGTTTAAATGCTTCATTTTCCAAGTTCGGCACCGTGCTGTAGGAGCCCAGGATTTATCATCCCTCGGACAAAGTCAATGTTGGCTCTGCAGGCAGGGCCAGCTCCTCCTGACTGACAGCTCTCAGCCCTCACAGCGAGCCAGAGCCTCTGCTAAGCCCTGGAATGAGGAGGAGATGGGCAAAACCAGGCCTGAGAACCTTCATTTCCAGGCAGGGAATAAGCAGCCCCGAAATCCATGGGGCCAGCTGGAGCAGAGCGCTCGGGGGATGCTCTGCCTGCACTGAGCCCTCTCCCACCCCCAGGGAGGGGCTGCAGGGGAAAGGAGGGCTGGGCACTCCCCCCGGGGCAGGGGAGGGGTTCCCAAGGACCAGGACAGGGCTCTGGGCTGTGCCTGCACTCCTGGGAGTGGGGCAGGAGAGATCTGGGACTGAGGGGGATGGAGCTGGGTGGGAAGGGACCTTAGAGACCACCCCTGCCATGGCAGGGACACCTCCCACTGTCCCAGGCTGCTCCAGACCCCATCCAGCCCGGCCTTGGGCACTGCCAGGGATCCAGGGGCAGCCACAGCTGCTCTGGGCACCTGTGCCAGGGCCTGCCCACCCTCCCAGGAACAATTCCTAATTCCCCATATCCCATTGAACACTGTCAGTTTGGAGCCATTCCCCCTTGTTGTGTTAAGATGACAATAAAAGATGCTCTGGGAGCCATAGGTGAAGGCAGAACTCCAGGGGATTGCCCACCTGCCCACCCGAGGAGACTCGAGGAAGGAAAAGGGGTTTTACATAACTCCAGTGTAATCCTGTTATATTTATAGCATATGCATTTCAGTATTAATTCCCTGTTATCTCTAATCCTTCCTCCTCGCTGACACAGTCATTTCTGTCTTCAGGACTTATCTGGGCAGTTTGATCCCGAAGTTTATAAAGCTCTTGAGGAGGAAAGTTCCTAATGAAGGGACCCAGGGAGCCTTAAACTCCAGATTATCGATTCTCATCTTAATCCTCCGCAGGTTTTCAAACCTTTGACATGCTGCTGTGTGCAGAAGGCTCTCCAGGGCTCTCCATCATGGAGTTTCAGCCACTGATGTCCTCATTTAGGAGAGTCTGCAGTGGGACAGCAGCTGAGCACATTTTAAAATCTGTTAATAATCAGGATGTGCCAGGAGCACTTACCAGGCTCCAGGGGAGGGTTTATCCCTGCGTTTGATGACTTTTCCTGGCAGCCTCCAAGGGCTGTGGAAAACTTACTCTGTGCTGTCCCCTGAGCTCAGCCAGCCCAGCCCTGCAGCTCCAGCACAGCCCCACAGCTCCGGCACCTCCCGGCAAGGAGCAGGGCCGGGCTGGGACAGAGCAGAGCGAATCCTCCCCACCCCAGCTCCCAGAGGGGCTCTCCTCAGTCCCTGCCGCCCGTGGGAGCTGGGGGCAGGTGGGGCTGGGACAGACCCGGGCAGGGTGCAAGGCCCCTCTCAGCTGAGCCCAGGACAGCAGGTCCCACCCCTCCATCCCCAGGACATCCCCAGCTCCAAATCGTGTCCTGGACAAGCTCCTGGCTGGCACCACCGTGGATCCTGCACAGACCCCAGAGGGTGCAGGGAATACCCTCCAGGCTGACAGCTCTCCAGCCACCCAGACCTCCCCTCCCCGTGACTGGTGGCACCTTCACTCTGCTGCCACGTAACTTTTGTGAATTACATTTCGGATTTATAACTCTGTAACTGAGAGGCACTGAAAATCTCACTCCATAAAGCGACATTGGTTTTTCCGATAACTCAAACTCGCTTTTTTCATTCATGCAGCCTGGAGTGGCTCCGTGTGGCTCTTGTTGAGTTTGGCACTCCCCTGCCATTAGCATGCAAAAGGCTCCCGGCACAACCGGCTCTGGTGTGAATTGTTTAGAGGCCGATAAACACGTTCCGAGAGATCATCGCAATGAATGCTGCCTCCTCGGCAAGTCAGCCCTACCTGCTGCGAGCAAGAAAAGTTCTGCTCCTGCAGGCTGGGCTGTCTGGAGCTTGTGGGAACCTGGAACACGCTCCCAATGGAGCTGGGAAGGGAATGGAGCCCCAGGAGGGGCTGAGGGAGCTGGGAAGGGGCTGAGCCTGGAGAAAAGGAGGCTCAGGGGGGACCTTGTGGCTCTGCACAGCTCCTGCCAGGAGGGGACAGCCGGGGGGGTCGGGCTCTGCTCCCAGGGAACAGGGACAGGAGGAGAGGGAACAGCCTCAGGCTGGGCCAGGGGAGCTCAGGGTGGAAATTGGGAATATTCCTCCTGGGAAGGGCTGTCCAGCCCTGGCACGGCTGCTCAGGACAGCAGGCACTGCTGGCTCCCTCCCCTCCCCTCCCCTCCAGCAGCAGGGCTCAGGGGAGGCCAGACAGGAACTGTCAATGCTTCATGGAAAATTCACGGCTCATGAAAGCCAAGCGGGGTGCTGGGAGCAGCACAGGGGTGAGGGATGCACCAGTGCCCGGTGGAGCCTCCTCTCCCTGGTCCTGGCAGTGGGTGGGACACGGCTGCTCCCACAAACTGTCCCCAAACAGCCCCAGGGTCCCCGAGGCCACACTGGGCCACCCTCCCCTGAACATCCCCGCCTGCCAGCAGGGTGGAAGGAGCCGTTTAATCTGTTTGTACTCCACAGGTGTCCCCAAACCTTTGTTTTTGTATTACAAAACGCAGTGGAATAATTCAGTCTGAGCTGTCAGACTGAAGCCCTGGGCCAGCGGTGTCAGCCAGGCCCGAAGCAAGCAGCTGAATCCCGTGTGAGGGGTGCCCTGCCCCTGTGCCATGCCTCCCCCAGAACCAGTGCCAAGGATTACGGCTTCCCCCAAATGATTTCCCAGCGAAGACGGGGATCCCTGCAGGCTCCTGAATGGAGTGGGGGAGTGTGTGGGGTGCTCAGCTCATGCTTCCCGAATTAAAACCAGAGCCAAAATAAGATCACAAAAATAAGGGAAAATCCTGGCTGCAAACACAGGGCAGATGCTCAAAACCCCAATTCAGACTCAAAACTAAGAACAGGTTCAAAAATAATTAATATTTCCATCTCCCAGAATTGCACCTCAAGAATAAAGACCATCATGCACCAAGAGAGGAGCTCGAGCCTCGTGAGTGAGGCAAAACAGCTTTTATTTGTGCTACAAGAATGACCATATGTGGAATCCTTCTGGGAGACTGCAATCAGTCAGATTAACATGATAATGAACTCTGATTTGCCCAGCCACGGCAAGATCTTTGTCCTGGGAGAAGTGGCACTGCTCCCTGAATATTAACAACGAGGACTCGGTTTTTATAGCCAGAGACAGCGCCGGGCTGCAAGAGGGCTCCTGCCCACAGGAGGTGATTTCCAGGGAGAGGCTGCCGAGCCGTTTTAAGGTGGAAATGATCCTCACCAATAGAGGGGCAGAGAGCAGAAACTTCCCAATAAATCTGACAGCAGCTTGGGCAGCAGATGAGACACAGACAGCGCTGGGGGATGGAACCCTGCACCCCAACAACATTATTTTATCAATAACCCGGAGAGGTCATTGGATAACACGGGGAGCACCTGCACAGGTGAGAAGGGCAGAGCCCAGCCCTGGGGAGAGCAGCCTCACAGAAAACCTTACACGGCAGAAAATGCTGCTGCACTGTTGCCAAAGGGGTCTGGGAGGGCTGTGCCAGCTCCGGGGTGCTCCGGGCAGTGCCTTGCGGGGTGGGGATGCTGCGGGAGCCGGGGCTGCTGCCCAGGAGTCACAGGAGAGCCGAGAGCCGAGCTGCTCCCTGCCCCCGAGGGATGTCCTGCCCCCGAGGGATGCCCTGCCCCCGAGGGATGCCCTGCCCCCGAGGGATGCCCTGCCCCCGAGGGATGTCCTGCCCCCGAGAGATGCCCTGCCCCCGAGAGATGCCCTGCCCCCGAGAGATGTCCTGCCCC
>VWZP01001459.1:29077-59938 GCA_013396995.1 Dicaeum eximium | reverse complement strand
GCCCCTCGCCACTGCCAGCACAGCCCCTCGCCAGGGTCAGCACAGCCCCTCATCCCTGCCAGGACAGCCCCTCATCCCTGCCAGGACATCCCAGGCACTGCAGGGCTTGCTGCCACCTTGGAAGTTCCATTCAAAGCATCCCTTTCCTCCCTGTGTCCCCCTGAGGGGCAGCCACCTTCTCCCAGCACAGGGCTCCTGCTGCAGAAATGTCCTTTTTGCACCCCCCTGCTGCCAGCTGCTCCTCTGTCCCAGCTCTCACCAAGCCCAAAGAGCCTCTGGCTTCTCTGCCAAGGGCACTGAGTCGTGTGCCGAATTCCGTGTGCCGAATGTGGGCCAGCCCCAGCCCAGCTCCCCTGCCCCAAACCAGCTGTGTCCCCCTCCACCTGCCCTGCCAGGGACAAGGAAAAGTGACACAGCACCTCCAGCGTGGCTGAGCTGCCGAGAGGAAAAATCCTCCTGCCCCAGGCACCAGGAGAAGTGAATGCACCACCAGCTGAGCTGGAAGGAAAGGAATGACTGAGCAGTGACTCAGCTCTGACCAAGCAGCTCCACATCCAGGCTGAGGGATGTGAGGGAAACAGGAGCCCTAACAAAGGGAAAACACCAAAGAAACCCTTCTCCTTTAGGCACAGGCAAGCAGCAGCATCTCAGAAGCTTCCCAGCATGGCTCCATCCTGGATGTCTTCACAGCTGAGACATCTGAGCCCTCCCCAGAGGACGTTTTCCTGAATTAAAGCCTCTCCTGGCTGGGCTCTGCACAGCTCAGACCAGCAGCTGATTATGGATTTTCACCCACTGGAGCAGCCAGAGCAGGGGGAGAGCACCTGGATTCAGTTTGGAGGAGGCTCTGGGGAGACCTTAGAAACCTGGAGAGGGACTGGGGACAAGGGCTGGAGGGACAGGACACAGGGAATGGCTCCCACTGCCAGAGGGCAGGGATGGATGGGATTTTGGGAATTGGGAATTGTTCCCTGGGAGAGAACAATTGGCAGTGCCCAAGGCCAGGCTGGACTCTGGGGCTGGGAGCAGCCTGGGACAGTGGGAGCTGTCCCTGCCCAAGACAAGATGGGCTTTAAGGTCCCTGCTCACCCACACCAGTCTGCAGGAAATCTGTAAAAAATCCAGTTCCAGCTAAACTCAGTCCCTCCCTCATTGTTGATTGTAAACAATCACCAGTCCCTGCGTGCAGAGACCCTTCCCTGCCCAGCTGCCCCATCCCAGAGCAGGAAGAGGCAGCAGGAGCACCCTGGAGCTCCTTCCACCTCCCACAACATCCTGTGCCACCGATTATTTCTGATTATTCATGTTAAAAAGGGCCCTCAACCCCCCTCGGCAATATTTACCTCCCTTAATTAAAGATGGCAGCAATAAACATGAAATATGGACAAAAGGAGATTTTAATAAATGCTGCCTCAGGGAGCGCAGAGCCAGCCTGGAAACACTTCGTGTCTGCTGCTGCATTGTTATGGAATTCAGACAATATATCGCCACATAAAAGCAATATTAAAAATAATTACAATAAATTAGGCTGGAAGCCCCCAGGTGGGGGGGAAGGGCCTTCCCACAGATTTTTGAGGAAAAGCCACGTGCCTGGCTTGTATCTGCTCCATCTGACAGGAGAACACAACACTGGCAGCGCCTTCCAACACAAGAAATAACAATAAACCCTTTCCTGCCTCTCATTCCCACTCTCAGCTGCGGATTTCAAGGTGCCCAAACCTGCAATAAAATTAGTCAGTGCCTAATTAGTTTTCCCCTGCCCTGTGGAGCAAGGACCCAGCTCCCAGTCAGCATCCAATGGCAGGGTTCAAATATTTGCATTCAGGAGGACGAAACTCTTGGCAAAGTCCAGGTTTAAGCATTTAAATTGGAATTTCTTTGGGACAGGGACTTTGGGCACTATGCAGAAACTCATCTTATTTTACACCTCTACAGGAGAAGGCTCCAAAAGTCTGATGGAAAACAGGACTCTGGCAGTAAATAAGAAGGATGAGTGTCTTCGTGGGCAAACCCATCCTCTGACCCCGATCCAATGAAGGATCTGCTGACAGCAGAGAACAGGCACCAGAACTGGTGAAAAATGAACCCTGTCAAATCTATTTGAGCTTTTGATGAGTTTAAACATTGGTTAATAAAGGCAACAGTGCCAATTTAATAGATTTAGACTCTGGCAGACACTTAACCTGGTATCGCATGACATTTTGATTAAAAATTAGAATGATACAAGAGCAACATGACACGCACTAACAGGATTAAAAGCTGGCTGCAACGCAATTAGGATGCTGCAACTGCTGGGTGGTTTATCCTTGGGAAAACAGGTCCAATTCCCAAGATTTTAAGCAAAAAGCCACAAGAAGCCAGAGCAGTGCTGTGCAGAGAACACAGAGCAGGGAGCAGGAAGGTGCCAGGTCACTGGCACAGAGAAACTGGAATTGTGAACTAAATGCAAGTTAAAAATCAGCATCCAGGCTGTGGCTGCCCAACCCCTGGAACGTTCCAGGCCAAGCTGGACAGGGCTTGGAGCAGCCTGGGACAGTGGGAGGTGTCCCTGCCCCTGGGGGAGCTTTCAGGTCCTTTCCAACCCAAACCGTTCTGGGTTCTGTGATTTTCTCTCTGCCAAGCCAAGTGCACACACCTGGGGATGGGAAGAATGTACATCCATCTTCCCCCAATGGGAAGGTTGGGTTGGGCACTATAAAGGGACGTACTCAGGACACTCGGGGTCCCCTGAGCAGCAGATTGTCACAGGGTGTGTCACCTCAGCCTCTGTCTCAGCTCCTTGGGTGTTTATTAAACCAGTTAACTTCGTTACAAAGTGACTGCCCGGCCGCATTTATTACACCTCTACCTCCTTCCACCTCAACTGAGCTTGCAAAATCACAGTTTTTCGTCTGCTGTCTTTACTTTTTGTTGTTTTGCGTAGTTGTCACTCCAGGCTGGATGAACAGCCTGGCTCCAGCAGCTGTCCCAGATCCCTCCAGGTGCCTTAAAACACAAGTGCAAATTTAGGTAGGAAAAAAGGCCAAGGTTTTGCCCATTTTAGTATCAGAACCCAACACCCTGCTCGCCCCTGGCCTTGTCACCACCCCCAAATCTGCAGCAGAGCCCTCCCCGAGCCGCGTGCCTGGAGCACCGACCAGGAGTGCCAGGGCAGCGCTCGTCACGCCGATGCTTTTTGGCTAATTACTGCTATAAAAAGCAAAAAGCTGTCAGAGGGAGTTATTCAGCTTCTGCAAGAGTGAAACAGAGACACGTCTGAGAGGAAATGGTGCCCCTTCCGACTCCAGCGCTGCCTGCAAGGATTAACTCACCCCTTGCAGCACCTACTAGTGACATTGTTTACTGCATCCATCCCAAAACGCTCCAGATGCTGGGAAGATGAGGGGGAAGGCAGCTCCTGGTGCGGGAGAGGCCTGGGGAGCAGGAGTCCCAGTGGGGTTTGGTTCCAAGGCTTCTGCTGTTAGAATCACAGAATCACAGGATGGGTTGGGTTGGGTGGGAAGGGACACGGAAGCTCGTCCCATCCCACCCCTGCCATGGCAGGGACACCTCCCACTGTCCCAGATTGTTCCAAGTCCTGTCCAGCCTGGCCTTGGCCACTGCCAGGGATCCAGGGGCAGCCACAGCTTCTCTGGGACCCTGTGCCAGGGCCTCACCCTAACAGGGAACAATTTCTCCAGAATATCCCGTCTATCCCTGCCCTTGTTCAGTTTGAAGCCACTGTCCCTGGTCCTGTCACTCATCCCTTGTCCATAGTCACTGTCAAGCTCAATCCTGTTGTTCTCTGGACCATCAGAGCTTGTCCTGCCCACAGCCAGGGGCTGTGCCTGCCCGTGAGTGACCAACAGCCCCAGGCCTTGTGGGGCTGGAGCCTGTCCTGGGCACGGGGCTGGACAAAGCCACCAAGTGCACAGGCAACATGGAAATGCAGCTGTGGGATTCACTGCACCAAGGTGGGGTGGGCAGGCAAGAGTGCTCCAGCACCAGGGGACATCACACACACCCCAGTGTCACACTGCTGCATGTCACAGCTATGTCCGGGCACATCCCATCCCTCTGCTCCCTCCAACCTGCTCCTCCACCAGCCCAGACCTGCCATGGCAGCCCCTTGCTAAAATCAAAACCTCAAAATGGGATTCAGAGGGAGCAGCATGGGCAGAGTAACCCAGAACTCCCTCAAAAGCAGAGGAATTAGCCATCCATTAATTGTCCTGCGGCAAAAAACCACAACGAGCTCATTTTTGGCTCAGCTGTTTCTGACCACAAAATCTCTTTCATGTCACGGCCTCTTCCCCTTCTTCCACTGACTTGGGTTTCAAATTTGTTCACTCCAAAGCCTCTCTTTGTGCCTGCATTTAAATTTTCACCTCCACTGATTTCCCGAGCAAAAACCCATTGGTTGAGCAAGGAGCTGAGGAATCCTGCACAGGCACATGGGGCTGTAGCAGCGGGGCACAGCTGGATCCAGCAGAGCTGCTCCCAGCCCTGAAATCATCTTCCTGACTGCAGGAGCATCCAGCACCCAGGGGATCTCCTTCCCTACACCAGGGAAGTGTTCCAGGCCAGCCTGGGCAGGGCTTGGATCCACCTGGTCTGGCAGAAGGTGCCCCTGCCCATGGTTTAAGACGGGCTTTAAGGTCCCTTCTGCTGTGGAAACACCCACAGCAGCAATGCTCTCCTCCCTTTTCACTTCTCGTTTATCCAATTTACCCCATCTATTATTTTTTCTTCATGCTTTGAAAGTAAATCTTTGATGGGCTGTGCTGAAGGAGCTGGTTCTGTGAGCTCCTCTCTGTTCTCCAGCACAGAAAATATATTGCCACAAGATTTTGCTTTACACTGGGCTCTGTCACTCAGGTAATAAAGTGGATTGATTCCAAGGCTCAAGGCAGGCTCTGGGGCAGCTGCCTCAGGCACCAAAGGACTCAGACAGTCAGGAATTCCCACAAATGGGCATTAACGGCAAATGGCAGCAGAGTCACAGGCACATGTTGTCAAAATTGGTGACTGGAGAAACACTCCCCAGAAGGAACCCCCAGTCAAAGCCCTGCACGTGGGATGTACAGAGACCTCCAGCCCTGGAGCAGCTCCTCCTGGGGCCTCCTCTGGGCTCTTGAGCAGCTCACATCTGCTGGTGTTTGGCCCCAGGGCTGGAGGCAGCTCTGCAGGTGGGGTCTCACCTGAGTGGGGCAGAACGCCCCTGCCCTGCTGGCCACGCTGGGGGATCAGTCCAGGACACAGGGCTGGCTCTGGGCAGAGGAGTTTGCCCTGCACACCCTCCTGGATGGGTGCTGAAGGCTCAGCCTGGCCCGGTACCTGCTGGGGGGAGGAGGTGGAAATCCCGGGGCTGAGGCACAAAGAGACGGAGCGGTCTGGCAGGAGCTGCCTGGCAGGGCGTGCGAGGAGCTCAGCCTCTCATCTGCCAGTGAGAGTGAGAGGTGACACGGCCATCAGCCTGAACGCCTTCACTGAGAGAAAATATCAGCTACTAAAGGGCTCTTCAATCAAGTGGAGAGAGGCAGCACAGACCCAGCCCCCAGGGGCTGGAGCAGACGCGCTCGGATTAGGAACAAGATGCAGTTTTTAAAAACAAGAGCGATTAAGTAGCGGAATAAACTGCCCTGGGGGTGCTGGGTCCCACAGCTCGCGGTGCCATCGGGAGCAGCTCTGCTCCAGCACAGGCTCCAGCCACAGCCCTGGATGCCCCCACACTGCTGCCAGCAGAGGGGTCCGGGAGCCCAGACACCCCCAGGATGGTCCCTGGCACAGCACAGGTCCCAGGATTCCTGCCTGCAGCTCAGCCCTGCATTCAGTGTCCTGATCTGCACCATGGCTCTGAGTGAGCTTCCGTTGTCACCCACTGCCACATCCCTGTCCAAAGCCAGGCTGGGTGGGATTGGAGCACCCTGGGGCAGTGGAAGGTGTCCCTGCCCCCATGAGGTTCCCTCATGGAACTGGATGAGCTTTTTTAAGGTCCCTTCCAACCCAAACCATTCCAGGATTCCATGACCACCCCTGGCACAGGTGGTGGCACACTGGCTTCTGTGCAAAGAGCTGAAGCGGGGAGCAATGAAAAGGTGGGGAGGTGAGGGGGTGGCCCGTGGTACCCAGCCCTCTCCACCACTGATTTCCACAGACACAGATTTTTAAGCAAAGCCGAATGATCCAATTTGCGGTAAATTTTCCCTCACGAGCCAGCAGGACAGTGGCAGTGCCAGCACGGGTTTGCCTTGGGGAAGGGTGCTCTGCTCCCACCATCGCACCGTGTGGGAAAGCAGGCAGGGAGAAATGGGATACTTTGTGAAAAGGATGGAGTATGGCAGCTGGGGAAGGCATTGCTGATGTTTGACACGCAGATGCCCCAGCCCCAGGACGGGAGGGAGCCTTGACGGGAGGAGCAGCTGGGAGCATCGCTGGAGGATGCCGTCACCACGGCAACGGGACGGGCATGCTACCGCACGGCTCAAGGACACAATTTCATTGTCCAAGTGATGAGGATTTTTTCGCCCCGTTCCTAGGGACTGCGTGTTAATAACAGTTGCATCCTATTTATCCTGGGCCTTTATTGTCTCCGTAATGAGCTCTCCAGGAAAACCTGGAGAGCGTTTCCTCGGAGGCGCCGCGCCAGAAACGCGACTCCGAGTTAAGTGGTTTGCTTCGCTGGCAATTCCCTCCCATGCCCACACGCTTTGAAATACAGAGCAGGCTGATTAACTATTAATAACAGGGCACTGACAAACCAGACATTCTGCCCCAGTTTGTGCCAGTTGTTACAGAGGCCCCCGGAGCTCTCGCCGTGGCTGTGGGGACGCTCCTCACCCTGCCAGGGGTGGGACACACGATGGTCACCCCCACCCCGTTGTGCCCTGTCCTGGCACTGCCTGATGCCCCAGAGCTGCACATCCCGGCAGTTTGGCTGAGGATCAGCTGAGGTGGATGATGATGATGATGATGATGATGATGATGATGATGATGATGATGATGATGATGATGATGACGATGATGGATGACAGGGCACGGCTGTGTGTGCACACAGATCTGCCCAGTGCCCCTCAAGGATAACACCACATCCACGTGAGTAAAGCCTGGAATTACTTTCCTGCTTACAGAGGGTTGGACTCAATGATCTTGAAGGTCTCTTCCCACAAAAATGATTCCATGATTCTATTAAATACAGTGATATTATTACTGTGTTGTTAAATTATTTCCTGCATAGAAGGAAACCTTGGCTGGCCCCAGCAAGGTCTGGCTCCAGTGAATCCAATCCCTTGTCCCTTTGGCATTGCCGTGCTACTACAGCTGCTGAAATCTGCCATGAAACCAGGGAGCTACAATGTGCCCACGTCCTGGGAGCCCAGAACATCCCCACGCAGGCAAAGGCAAGGATTCAGCAGTGCTTTGGAAGGTCTGAACATCTGAGCACAGAAGCAACATTGGATGGTGTTTGTTGTGGTCCTGCACTGTTTCCAGAACTGATTTTTGTTGGATGAACATGGCCAGGCCACTCTCTCTTTAGTCTCTGGGCAGGAGCAGAAATGTCACCCTGCAGCACTGAAGGTGCCCAGCCGTGTTCAGAGGAGGGAAGCTGTTCCTGGAGGGGGTGCTCAGTTTTCCCTGCAGATCTGCTGCTCACAGCACCGTCCCAGTGCAGGGGCTTGGGTGGGAGGAGAGGAAACGGGGTGAAAGCACCCCCAGCTCAGCTCAGGACTGTGCTGATTAACCTTTTAATCAGCACCTTTAAATCACCCCGTTTCACTCCCTCCCACCCAGTCCTGGCTGAGCTACAGCTGTGGTCACTCTGTGCTGTCACTTTAAATCCCAGTGGCTGCTGCATCCCTGAGGATGAGGGATCAGCAAACCAAACCCGCAGGAAGCAGGGGCTGCCAAGCCCAGCTCTGCAGCCACTCTCCCTCTGTGCAGTCCAGCTGCTCCCAAATCCTGGGATTTACCACCTCTGCCAGGGCAGAGCTGCCCTCTCCAGGAAGAAATTCCTCCTGATGCCCAGTCTGAATCTCCCCTGGCACAGCTTCAGGCTATGTCCCTTGTCCTGTCAAATTTCATGGTGTTCCGAGCAGCTCCCCGTCCCAGCAATCACCACACTCCAGAGTGACTCTCCCAGGCACAGGGACCGAGCAGCAGCCCTGGTTTCCATTCAGCTTCTGCCACGAGTGTCCTCCCTCCTCAGCATTCCCAGCTTCCCACTCCCTGAGCAGCCCATGCCAGCTGTGGCAAACAACCCGGCCCTTCAAACACACACACAAGTTTTCTTTTCTTCTTTAACCAACAACCACTGTCACTAAACCCCCTTTCTGCTTAATGCAGCTCTGCATCAAAACACCTCCGAGGCAATTCGTTTACACCAGGAGAACTTCTGAGGCTGGAATTTTCCCTGATGGCACTGCTGGAAGGCTACAGCAGCTCAGCAGGTCAGCCAGTTGAAAGCAGTATTTCATCTGGCAATTTATTCAAATAAATCTTTCAAAACATGAAATAAGCGATAAAGATGGAGACTGTCAAAGGCTGCAGTAGCCGAGCTGCTGATTGGAATGGCCAAGCAGGAGCAGCAGCTGTGGGACACCGGCCCAGCTCCCTGTGCTGGGGACAGGGTGATCCAGCAAGGGGCTCAGCAGGGTAACACTCATGGCCATAACGATGAAAAGGTGATTTTGTTAATTACTATCATTACATGTGCAGCGATCTGGGCACCCAAGAGATGTGTGGGAAGTCACCAGCACCTAGAGGAGGTTTTAAAGGCTTTGAACCCCCCAGGTCTGAGCTCAGAGACAGCGCAGCCCCGGCCGGGAGACAACGAGAGCGGCCGAGGGGAACTCCAGCGCAAAGGAAGGTTTTCCTGCTTCTGTCTGAGGGAAGGAGGAGCTGACACAAGTGGCCAGGCGTGCTCTGGGGGAAGAAGAGCCCCTTTGTGGCGTGCACACCGCGGGCATTGTCCGCTGGCCGGGTCGGCGGAGCCGGCATCGAGAGCTGCCCCCGCCTGGGGCTTCTGCTGCCAACAGCCAGAGCCAGGCTCAGCTCCTCCCTCAGCCGCTGCTCTCTTCCCCAGCTCCACCGAGGAAGAGAAGAAATGATGGAGGCTTAGTAATCACAGAATCCTGGCTCGGCTTGGGTTGGACGGGGCCTCAAAGCCCCTCTCATTCCAGTGCCTGCCATAGCAGGGACACCTTCCACTATCCCAGGCTGCTCTGAGCCTCATCCAGCCTGGCTTTGGACACTTCCAGGGATCCAGGGGCAGCCACAGCTTCTCTGGGCACCCTGTGCTAGGGCCTGACCACCCTCACAAAGAACAATTTCTTCCCAATTTCCCATCTAAGCCCACCCTCTGCGAGGGAACACACATCAAATACTTATGTTGTTAATTATCCACTGTATCATTTCAAAAGTCTCAGCCTCATCCAAATGTGAAGGAAATGGTCAAGACTGACCTTGATTGGGCTCCTGTTTCATAAAAAAATGCTGAATTTTGGAGGAAAAGAGAGCAGGTAGTTTTATTTTGTGCTTGTGCTGCATCTCTGCCTGCTGCTGGGAATCGAACTGGCTGCTCAGAGGAAACCAAGAAACAAAGGTTAACCCAGCAGCTGAGGTGCTGATGCTGTTGTGAAGATTACAGGCCTGGCAGGATCTGTGGGCTTGACTCTTCTTTCACGGATCCCCCCAAAATTAAAAGCTGCTTTGAAAATTCTATAATTGTGCCCCAGATCTCATTGTGGGGATCTGATGGCTCCGACCCATTTCTTCAGCCCCTGGTGCAGCCCCACTCTCCAGGAGCTTTGGGACCTGCGTCTCAGGGAAGCTGTGCCCCTCCTCCCTGCTCCCCTGCTCAGTGGGGATCAGCCCCTGCCTGCCCTTGGCAGGTCCCCACAGTGCTATCCCTGCTCCTGCTCCCCACGGCATGGCACGGCCTCCCTGTGCCGGGCACGGCTTCCCTGTGCCGGGCACGGCCTCTCTGTGCCGGGCACGGCCTCCCTGTGCCGGGCACGGCTTCCCTGTGCCGGGCACGGCCTCTCTGTGCCGGGCACGGCCTCCCTGTGCCGGGCACGGCTTCCCTGTGCCGGGCACGGCCTCTCTGTGCCGGGCACAGCCTCCCTGTGCCGTGCAGGCCGCTCTGCTGATGCCCATTAGCCCTAATGGGAAGCTACAGAGCCATTCCTTCCCATCAGGGCTAATGGGCACCGCAGGGATAACGCGGTTACCTCGGCGAGCCACAGCGCCTTCCCAGCAGCGCGGGAGCCAGCGGGGTCACGAGCCACGGCCTCATTCCCCGGGAGACGGAGCCAAATTAGTCTGTCCATGGACTGGGGAAGCAGTTCCTTAAAGCAGGATGAGCGCTGGGCATCCGCTCCGTCCCCAGCGTCCCGGAGCACGGAGACAGCTCCTGAGCCACAGCGGGGCAGCTCTGGGGCAGCCTGGCAAAGCCTGGCAAAGCCTGACAAAGCCTGACAAAGCCTGGCAAAGCCTGGCCCTGGCACTGGCAGTGGCCCTGGCACCGGCACGGCCGCACCGCGCAGCCTCCCTCAGATCAGAGCTGTGTGAGTCTCTGCCCCTGGGAGAACGCTCTGCTCCGCTGGAGGGAGGAATGCGGGCAGCAGAGACAGCAGGGAGCACGCTTCCCACTCCAGCATCCTGCTCCAGCATCCTGCTCCAATATCCCACTCTGGCATCCCACTCACTCCAGTATCCCACTCTGGCATCCTGCTCTGCTGGACCAGTTCCTTCCCACTGTCCAGGAATTGACACTGTTTGTTCACTTGTTCCACATGACTCACGTTCACTCCCAGTTAATCCCCTGCTCCTACGGGGTCAGGAAAGGACTTTCATATTTCTCTCCCCTCACAAACACAGGAGCTGCTTTCCATCCTCAGGATCAAGCCCAACCTGCTCTCTGGAACAGTTTGCAAAGCCTAAATCCTGATCCTCCCCGAACATCTTGGATTCTGAACAGAAACTTGGTTGTTTCTGGGTCTGCTTTGAAGTGCGGGTTCCATAAGGAAGCCGTTTGCAGCATGAGAATGAGGATTGTGTAACGATTTCTCCTGGAGATAACGGCTCTGCAGGAGCTGCCAGCCGGGAGCACTGGCACTGATGGAATTGGCAATGGAAGAGCCCAGCCTTGGGAATTTTTTTTTTTGTAAGTGTTAGTATTTCATAATAAAGATTGTGATTACTAATCCCGGAAAAATAAAACATCTGAAGAGGCTTCCTGGTATGCTTTGGGTTCGCAGCAGCCCGGCCCGGCCTGGAGGCTGGCACTGCTGCTTGGCAGGCTGAGCCACAGTCTGCTCACATCCAGCACCCCGAGGGCACTGGGAAGGGATCCAGGATGCCAACCCAGGGAATGCTTCCTCCTCCTTCTTCTCCACACACTCACTACCTTCATCCCCAGCAATGGGACCCTGCACTCCCAGCCCTTTTCTTCTGCCTCTCCCCATTCCAGAAGCAAACCCAGACCCCTGGTTTCCCTTCCCTGTATTATTTCCCTCTGCTGCCCCGGTTTGCAAAGCCCCTTTTCCTCCTCTTCCCTGAGTTGTGCGGTGTTGCCCGTCCCCGCTGTGCCCCGGGCGCCGTCGTGTGTCCCCTCCCGGGGGTGCCATCCCGCCGTGCCCGGCCCCGGGCGGGGCGCGCTGGGCTCGGAGCTGCGCTGGGAGCCGGGAGCTCTCTGCACCTCTCTCCGGCATTCCCCGCTCCAGGCCAGCTGCAACTTTCGGGACTGCGCTCGCTGTTTCTATCCTGTTTTTGGGATCAGCTGCCAGCCCAGCTGTGACCACAGCTCCCACAACAACCCCCGGCCCCAACGCGCCAAGGGTCCGGCTTATGTGGGGAGAAACTGGCTGGGAAACCGGCCGGCAGCGCCAGGATCCTCCCGCCTGCAGCAGGAAGGGCGATCCTGGCGCGGGGGGCCTGGCAGAGGAGCGGGACCCCGGCCGTGCTGCCACGGAGGAGCAGCCTTGGCTCCCGCAGGCGAGCTGTGCCCACGGAGCTGTGCCCACGGAGCTGTGCCCACGAAGCTGTGCCCACGGAGCTGTGGCCCCGCTCCGGGGAGCGCTCCTGGAGCACAAGAACCTCTTTATCCCTGAGCCACCGTGCCCGCCGTGCCACGTCTCCGAGGCACACCCCCCACAGCAACGTGCATTAAATATTGAAGCATCTCGTTAAACATTGAAATCGCGGGTGACCCGACGGCATCGCCGGCGTCTGCCCGGGAGGAGAACAACGACGTCAGCAGCAGCTCTCCAGCCGCCCGAACGCTGTCCTTGGTCCCAGCGCCGGGGGATCCGAGCTCCCCGAGTGCCCAGGCGGGCTGGAGCACGGAGCACCACGGCCAGAGCCCCCCGAGCCTTCCCGGAGGCCAGGGCAGCCCGGCTCAGCGCGGCGAGGGGTGGGTGGGGGGCACTGCGGGCTCTTGGGGACAAACGGCACCAGTTTCCCACCGTACATTTGTCCCTTGTTCCCCACATCCCTTGTCCCTTGGCACGGGCAGGACGAGCAGGTGGCACCACAGGTGTGGCGGCGATTCCTCGAGAGCCGCTCGCCAGACACCCACAGGGAGCCAGGGCAGGGCTGGGGCCACGCTCAGCCTGGCACTGCATCCCTGGCTCCTCTGCCAGCAGCTCCAGCCGTTCTCCCTGCCTGCCCACCCTTCCTGCCCTTCCTGAGCTCCCCTCCAGCCCCTGCTCCCCACAACTCTCTCTTGTCCCCCTCCTGAAATCACTCCTTGCTCCCAACCCTGCACAGCTCCAAAACCTCACATGGTCCAGAGCACCTTGGGTTTGAACCTTCCAGGGCATTGGCCATACCTCTCCCTGTGTCAGGACACGAATCCTCCCCTGTCAGGGTGGGCAGGCCCTGGCTCAGGGTGCCAGAGCAGCTGTGGCTGCCCCTGGATCCCTGGCAGTGCCCAAGGCCAGACTGGACAGGGCTTGGAGCAGCCTGGGACAGTGGCAGGTGTCCCTGCCATGGCAGGGGTGAATGAGAAGGGCCTTAAGGTCCCTTCCAACCCAAACCATTTGAGGATTCTGCAGTTCCAGGATTCTATAACCACCATCCGATCTCAGCAAGGAGTAAAAACATGGAGCAAATGCCAAGTGCTGTTTGTGCACCTGAATCCTCTTCAAACACAGTTAAATCTCTGATGCCCTCTGGGACTTCTCTGTCTACATTTTAAAACACCCCCTGGTTAGTCCTGTGCTGGAAGCAAACCATCTCCAGCCCTGTCGGGCTGTGGCTAGAGGAATTCCCTGTCCTGTTGTAAACCCCACAAATTCTGCAGCATCCTCCTGGCTTCCCTTAGCCAGGGGATGTGGGACTGGGAGCTGCCATGGAGCAGCTGCAAATGCCACCAGGGCACTGTATTGAAATTGAATTTTTAATGTTTGTGTTTTACCTCGCCCCTCAGTGCAGTGACTGCACTGAATCACCTCAGTTTGATTAATTCCTGGCTTGTTTGAGACAGTCCATTCCCTGGAAAGCCTGTGTGGGCAAGGCCACAGATCCACCATCCATTTGTACAGACAAATGCCTCATTTTTAATTGGGACACACAGGATGATTAACTGAATTCTTACCCCAAACCACCCCGCAGAGCCAGGGGATCTTCCTCCCCAGATTCCCACCTTTGGCCTGTGGGAGCAGGAGTCAGGAGCTTGTCACTGCAATAAGCTGGAGAATTCCTGTCAAGGTCTTAAATCAACAATTTAGGGCTTTCCAAGGGAGGTTAATCCACTCCAAGGCAAAGAAAATATTTATCTCTCCATCTTTAAACCCAGTTTGGTGCTGAGGCAGACCCAACACCTCACGATCCAGAGGCACCTGAAGCCGAGCAGGGCCTCTCCCCTCTCCCCTGCTCTGATGGCTGTTGGTGGATGAGAAACTGGTCCAGCTCCTCCACGGCACAAAAAAATCTCTTGTGAGTCCTGAATCCAATTAAAATTATTTCAGGCTTAATGATTCAAGCTGCTGCTGGTGAAGGAGAAGCTTGTTGCTGTGTTAACTCCTCATTTCATGCTGTCCCTCTGAAGGAAGCCATAGGGGGAGCATCCCCTGCTCCAGCAGGGCTGCTGGCCCCCAGGTGAGGGCTCCAAACATGTCTGGGGCAGTGAGACCCCGTGCCAGGGACCCTGTTGTCCCTGCCAGGAGCACGGGACGATGCCCAGCCTTCCAGCAGGGCTCCAGCTCCCCGGCTGGAGCACAGCTTACTGCTGGTGGAAGGGGGCCCTGCCCCGCTCAGCTGCTGGAAGCATCCTGGAAAAAACTCTTCTGAGCCTCCCAGAGCAGCCCAGCACCTCCCCAGGGGCAGTGGTGGTACCAGTGGCCCCGGGGCAGGGGGCAGCGGGAGGCAGAACTGCCCCAGCCCGCCGTGACTGCAGCATTTCCGTGCTGGGATGCCAGAGAGACAGGAGGAATGTTTGTGAGCTCATGGGATGTGATCACAGCTCTCAGGCACTGTCCCAAGGGCCCACAAATTGCAGCAATCTCCTCATCTCTCTTGCTCTTCCTGCTCACTCTGGTTTCTCCTTCCTCTCTTTGCTGCTCTAATATTTATCCGTGATGACAGCTTTTACCCTCCAGGAGCTCCTGAAAATGCTTGGCCCAGAGTTCTTAAACCTTGACTAAATTTCCCCAAGCCTGCAGAAACAGGCACCACTGGGACCTGCAGCCACCCTATCCCAGCCCCAAAACACCACAGCTGAGAGAGCTCAGCTGAGTTTGCTGCTGCTGTGGGCATCCATCAAGGCATCCCTGCTCCCATGTCCCATGCTTTCTCCTGGGGCTCAGCAGCGCTGGGGACTCTGCACAGGGGTCCTGACCACACCCACCATGGGTCCACTTCCCAGTAGACCAGGGTGACCCAAGCCCCACCCAAGCTGCAGCCCCTCGGGACCTCCCCAAGTGTCACAGGCCAGCTCCCGGGCTTAACAGGGGCTGCTAAAAATTCCACCTTAAAAACTCCACCTGCATGAGCTGCACTACAGCAGAGAGCTCAGAGCAGATCAGAAACCCAAATCAGACAAAAGGCTGTGGTTTTTCTGTGGCCACACCAAAGCACAGGGAGGGAAGCTCTCCCTGTGCCTCTTGCAGGTTCCCTCCTGGCTGTCAGGCAGGGATGGAGCTGTGCTGCTCCTGACCTGCAATGCCGGGGATTGTGTCTGAGATCATATCCTGGTGTAACCCAGGGATCATGTCTGAGATCACACTGGGAGTGTGTGTAACCCAGGGATCGTGTCTGAGCTCACACTGGGTGTGTGTGTAACCCACGGATCATGTCTGAGATCACACTGGGAGTGTGTGTAACCCAGGGATCGTGTCTGAGCTCACACTGGGTGTGTGTGTAACCCACGGATCATGTCTGAGATCACACTGGGAGTGTGTGTAACCCAGGGATCGTGTCTGAGCTCACACTGGGTGTGTGTGTAACCCACGGATCATGTCTGAGATCACACTGGGAGTGTGTGTAACCCAGGGATCGTGTCTGAGCTCACACTGGGTGTGTGTGTAACCCACGGATCATGTCTGAGATCACACTGGGAGTGTGTGTAACCCAGGGATCGTGTCTGAGCTCACACTGGGTGTGTGTGTAACCCACGGATCATGTCTGAGATCACACTGGGAGTGTGTGTAACCCAGGGATCGTGTCTGAGCTCACACTGGGTGTGTGTGTAACCCACGGATCATGTCTGAGATCACACTGGGAGTGTGTGTAACCCAGGGATCGTGTCTGAGCTCACACTGGGTGTGTGTGTAACCCACGGATCATGTCTGAGATCACACTGGGAGTGTGTGTAACCCAGGGATCGTGTCTGAGCTCACACTGGGTGTGTGTGTAACCCACGGATCATGTCTGAGATCACACTGGGAGTGTGTGTAACCCAGGGATCGTGTCTGAGCTCACACTGGGTGTGTGTGTAACCCACGGATCATGTCTGAGATCACACTGGGAGTGTGTGTAACCCAGGGATCGTGTCTGAGCTCACACTGGGTGTGTGTGTAACCCACGGATCATGTCTGAGATCACACTGGGAGTGTGTGTAACCCAGGGATCGTGTCTGAGCTCACACTGGGTGTGTGTGTAACCCACGGATCATGTCTGAGATCACACTGGGGGTGTGTGCCCTGGTGTATCATGTCTGAGATCACACTCCGTGTGTGCACAAGGCTCCTCGTCTCCAGTTTAATGTAGAAAAGGTTCAGCCTGTCTGTTCCACTTACTCACATCAGAGTGGGTTTCACAAGGGATTAGTGCAGCCCTGCTAAAGGAAAGGGATGCTTCGGGAGAGCTGCGGGAAGGCAAATGGAATTAAACCTATGGGACCCCTCTGGGCATGGGGAAATCAGTGCAACTGGCACTGCTTTGTGTGCACACTGATTTGTTGCACTGCTTTGTGGCTGCCCCTGGATCCCTAGAATTGTCCAGGCCAGGCTGGACAGGGCTTGGAGCACTGTGGGATGTGGAAGGTGTCCCTGCCATGGCAGGGGTGGGACGGGGTGAGCTTCAAGGACCCTCCCAACTCAAACCATTCCACAATTCTCTGATTATTTTAATCCAAAATAAACATTCTGATTACATTTTCTCTCTCTGATGTATTATTTGTCCTACCAGAACACGAAGGGGCTCAGATCAGTGTGATTTACATGCCCACACAGATGGGACAGGGAATTAAAGGTGAGGAGGTTCCTCATCCCTGAGCTCAGAGAGGGGGGATCGATCTGCTCACACACCATGGGCCATCCCAGTCCTGGGGCAGTGCTTGGGGAAGAGCCTTTGGTCCCCCCAGAAATCTGCTGGGAGCTGCAGCTCTGCACAAGGAGACACTGCTGCTGACAAAGCAGGAAAAAACTGCAACCCCGGGCTGCTCTGAGTGCTCCCCTGGAGGAGATGCACTGCAGCATGGATGCCCTTCCTACCCACTGCAACTCTGCAGCATGAGGGCTTAAATAGCCCGAAGTTCTCCTTTAGGAATTGGGGGGGGCTCTGAGCCCTCCCTGGAGCCGCCTCTCCTCCAGGTGAGCACCCCCAGCTCTCCCAGCCGGGCTCCAGAGGGGCTCCAGCCCTGCAGCAGCCCCGTGCCTCCTCCGGACTCACTCCAGCAGCTCCAGCTCCTGCTGCTGTCCAGGTCCCAGCCCTGCAGCGATCATCCCTCACGGTGCTGCTCCGCAGAGGGAGGCAGGGCAGAGGCACCGTCTGTTCCCACCCCCTGCACTCCCCTGTCCTATCACTACCTGCCCTGCTGAAAAGTGGATTCTGCCCCTCAGTCACACCTTAGACAGATCCATTCCCAGCTGCTGCTTTTCCTGGGGAAGCGGGAAAGGCAGAGCAGAGACCAAGCCTCCCCTGTACCACACACCCCTGACCTTTAGAAACCCCCCAGGACCTCCCAAATGGTGTCAGTCCCTCATCAGCCGGCGCAGTCACGTTTCGCTCGGCTCCGGAGGGCGGTGCTGGGTGCACATTTCACTTCTCTGTCAGAACGCCGAGCTCTCCCCGGGCACGGCCCCCAGAGCCCCGGCTCGGGCGTTCTTTGCTCCATTAGGCTCCTGCGTGGCACAAATTGATGGATGAATGGCAGAGGAGGTGGCCCTGTCACTCTGAGCCGCTGAGGAGCTCAGGTGGCTGCAGGGTCAGCGCGGATCCCGTGTCTGGAATGCGCAGAGGGGATGCAGAGGGAAAACAGCTCTGCCTGGCAGCTGGAAGAATTGGGATTTCCCCTGGCAGCACTGGGTGATGGGGGCTCAGCTCTGCCGATGAGGGATGCTCCTCCAGGGACACCATTCCCCCACAGCTCCCCCAAACCCAGCCCCACACAGGGACACCGAGCTCTGGGTGTCACCAGCACCCCGGCCCAGTGCCACTGCACACCACAGCTGTGGGTAGGCTGTGGTTTTGGGGTCTGGTGTAAGCCAAAATGATAATTCGGGGAGAAAACAGCACGGTATGAAAAGCTTTCCAGTGCCCTCTCCAACAGACCTGTTCATTAGTATTAATTACAGTGAAAATCCCACACCAGCCAGGGTGATGGAACATGGCATCCCAGTGCTCCCATTCCATGGCCCTGCCCCTCAGGTGTCTGTCTGTCCATCCCAGTGCTCCCATTCCATGGCCCCGTCCTTCAGGTGTCTGTCTGTCCATCCCAGTGCTCCTGTTCCATGGCCCTGCCCCTCAGGTGTCTGTCTGTCCATCCCAGTGCTCCTGTTCCATGGCCCTGCCCCTCAGGTGTCTGTCTGTCCATCCCAGTGCTCCTGTTCCATGGCCCTGCCCCTCAGGTGTCTGTCTGTCCATCCCAGTGCTCCTGTTCCATGGCCCTGCCCCTCAGGTGTCTGTCTGTCCATCCCAGTGCTCCCATTCCATGGCCCTGCCCCTCAGATGTCTGTCTGTCCATCCCAGTGCTCCCATTCCATGGCCCCGTCCTTCAGGTGTCTGTCTGTCCATCCCAGTGCTCCTGTTCCATGGCCCTGCCTCTCAGGTGTCTGTCTGTCCATCCCAGTGCTCCCAGCACACCAGATTTGCTGCAGTGGGTGCTGAGGGCAGGGCCAGGCTCCATCTGCTCCACAGGGATGGCAAAGCTGAGGCTTTGTCCTTGGAGCTGCTGGTGCAGAACCGTTCTCCATCCTCCCTGGTGCCTCCATCCTCCCTGGCAGCGCTTCCCAGGAGCCCTGGGGCAGTTGATGCCCAGCCCTGACACAGAATTTCGTAGCAAGGAAGATTCTGCAGAATCCTCCCCAGTGCTGACATTGCAGGACAGCCAATCCCAGCTCTGGCACCAGCCCAAAGGAGCAGCGTGTGCAGTGCCACCTGAGACAGGTGACACCTCCTCCTGTGGTGCCACTTCTGTGCAGTGCCACCTGAGACAAGTGACACCTCCTCCTGTGGTGCCAGTTCTGTGCAGTGCCACCCGGGACAGGTGACACCTCCTCCTTGGTGCCACTTCTGTGCAGTGCCACCCGGGACAGGTGACACCTCCTCCTGTGGTGTAAATTCTGTGTAGTGCCACCCGGGACAGGTGACACCTCCTCCTGTGGTGTAAATTCTGTGCAGTGCCACCCGGGACAGGTGACACCTCCTCCTTGGTGCCCGTTCTGTGCTGCAGAGGTCCCAGCCCACAGCTGCTGTACCAGATCTGGCTGTAACGGGGCAAACCCAGCGGAGGCTGTGAGAAGGAGAAGCCTCAGGATTGCAGGGGCAGGCGCTGCTCGGAGATCAGCCCCTGTGCTGCACAAAGGCAAATCGAGCCAGACAAAGGCGCTCTCGTGGTTTATGTTCTTAAGATGTTATCGAATTGGTTACGAAGACGGAACAGCGGGAGATGTAATTTACCTATTTCACGTGAGCACCGGATATTCTGCGACATGGTAAATTGATTTACAGAGCTGGGAGGCAACGCAGTGCTCCGAGAGATTATTTATTGACCTGGAGAGGGCAGAGCCTCAGTGGGGGAAAGGTGGGTGCAGCCTGGCCCGGCAGCCCCCAGCACCAAGGGCTGGGGCAGCGAGAGGGTGCCCAGGGCAGTGGTGGCTTCCCGGGCAGCGTCTGCTAGGGACAGCTGGGCAGGGGGTGGCACGTGGCACTTCCTCAGCCGAGACCGTAATTCCTGTTAGGATAACCCCCAGCTACGGAACAGCGCTTTAAAACGAGGATTTGGGGAAATTAAATAGATTAAAACATTCTTTGACAACAAACTCTTCCCTGCGAGCACAGCGAGGCCCCGGCACAGGGCAAAGGGCCTCCCCACCCTCACAGACAGGAATTCCTTCCCAATATCCCATCCATCCCTGCCCTCTGGCACTGGGAAGCCACTCGCTGTGACCTGTCCCTCCATCCCCTGTCCCAAACCCCTCCCCGGCTTTCCCAGCGCCCTGCAGCTGCCCTTTCTCGGGAGCACAGACCCATTTCTCACTCCCTTTGTCAGCCGAGCACGCCCTCTCCAGCTCCTTCCCACCAAAGGTAATTACCTTAAGAGCTCATTAGGACCGCAGGATGTGCGGCTGCTGCCTGGAAATCGTGCTCTATTTTTATCTCGTCAGAGTAAAAGGTGGCAGATTGACAAGAACTGTCCCTCCGGCAGGAAGGCAACTGGCTGGTTACAAATGACTTTCTTTTTTGCTAAAAAACCAGTTCCTGTCCCTTCCGAGCAAGGGGGATGCCCCTGCCGACCTGGCCCCAGGTCCAGCACTGCCTCTGGTGCATCCTGCCCCAATTCCAGCTGCGTGGGCAAGGACAGGGTGATCCTCACAGCCGAGCCCTCCGAGCCCAGCCAGCCCCCACAGGGATTCTGCATCCCGGCCCCTGGAGTGCCGTGCAGAGCCCCTCCTCGCACCAAGGAGCTCTCCAGGAGCAGACCCCATGGGTCCTTCCCAAATCCCAGCCATAAACCTGCCCCCCACGCTCCCCGGTCACTGCAGCCCCCCCACGGCCGGGCAGATGCTCCCAGAGCCTCTCCACAGAGCAGGAGATGTCAAATACGCTCGAAATGTGTATGGATTGCAAGGCCATAAATATTTATGGGGCTGAGTGAGTCTGTTCTAACTCTGTGCAAGCTCCAGTGCCCCTCAGCCCTCCCCTGGCCAGGATGCCGATCCCTGTGGCTCACTGGCTGTCCGAATAAAGACCAGGATAATTGCAGCACTTACAGAGGGATCTCTTCTGGCCTCTGTAGTTTATCAGAGCACTTTCTTCCCAAGCACACCTGAAAGGAGCCAGAAGCACTCACCCTTGCCATGCCTGCTCCGTGCAAGGCTTCTCCCCTGCCGGGCTGCTGGCCTGGAAGAGCGCAGCACGGAAATTCCTCTGCCGGGACCCTGAGAGCACGGGGAACGGGAATTGCAGAGCTCCCGTAGGAGCCCTGACACACCCGGCCCAGGCTGCCCCCGGGAAAGTGCCGCACACCGAGGGCAGCGAGGCCACCTCCCAGGGGTGCCAGTGTCCCCTGCCCGCCGCCAGCCCTGCTCCCGTGCCGCTCCCGGCCCTTCCTGCTGCTCTCCGCCTTGACTTCTCGGCTCTCCCCACAGAAATCCGAGGAACAAAGCAGAAGGCTCGAGCTGGGCGGTGTGTGCGGGGTCAGCCACTCCTCCGGGCTGAGCCACGGCGCCCCAGCCCTGCACAGCACCCGGGGCTGGAGCCTTTCGGAGCGGCTTTAACTTTAACCTTTCACTTTAATCTTTTAACTTTATCCTCGGCTCACGGGGACTGCACAGGTGTGAAACCCCAGCCCAGCTGAACCCGCTCCTGACCCTCCCGTGTGTCCCACAGGCACCACGGCCACCGAGCCACTGCCACCCGGGCCGTGCCTGCTGGAGGTGGCACTGCCAGCCGGGCTGTGCCTGCTGGAGGTGGCACTGCCAGCCCGGGCTGTGCCTGCTGGAGGTGGCACTGCCAGCCGGGCTGTGCCTGCTGGAGGTGGCACTTCTGCACAGGGCCAGGAGGAGCAGGACACTCTCGGAGGGAATGGGGGCTCGGTAAGAGCAGCAGGTACAAGTGAGGGAAGCTCCCTCAGCGCTCGCTGCTGCTCCCCGCGGTGTTTGCCCCAGGGCAGAGCAGGACCCACCCCTGCCGCACACAGACATTAACCGTGTCCCAAAAACACGGCCTGCGAGGAGCCCAGCGGAGCTGGGAATTGCACGCCGCCCACAGAAGCTCCAAAGCGGCGGAGCCATCGCTCCCCATTAGGCTCAATGACATCCCGAAGAACCCCCTGCGTTAATTACAGAGCCCTGTGCACACAGGAGCGCTCTCCTCTCCTCTCCTGGCTCTGAGGGAGCCTCAGCCTGACCGCTGTGCCTTTGTTCGGCTCCGGGGGACACTGCCCAGGGGCCGTGCGCTGCTGCTGGCACGGGCAGCATCCCGGGAGCCAGGGAGGAGCCCCTGGCAGTGCCATTTACAGCCTGCTCCGCCGGGTTCATTTGGTATCGGCACCTTGGTCCTGCCCAGAACAAAGCCCAGATGTGAAGCTGGGGTTCCGTGGTGTGCTCCTGCCTGGAAGTGTGACAGGCACAGCCCTGCTGAGCTCCCTGGATGGCCCCAAGCCCCCTCGGATTCATCCAAACCCACACGAAGAAATCTGTCACCAAAGCAGAAATCACAGGCAGAAGACAGCCTGTCATGTCCTCAAGGAGTCGCTCCCAAGAAGTGGTGACAGGCTGGGGAATCATTCCCTGCTGGTTTGGGGGTTTATATCAGCCTGCACATGGGAACAAAGCCAGCCTGTGATCACACAGGGCATAAATGCTGGAGGAGAAAGGAGGGGCAGCAGGAACAAGGGCCAGAGGGAGGAAAGTCCATTCAGGTTTAGGAGAGGAATCTGAATACTGAGGAGGAGCTCAGGATCACCGAGATTTCAGCAGGGACTTGGTCCAAGAGAGCACCTGGGGCAGGAGAGGTCTGACAGAACCAGAGCAAGGGCTGGAGCCAAGGCTCAGTCCCACGGTGCCAGGGGGCCACGAGTGTCCCTGTGCAGATGGAGGAGGATGGGCTGGAGCAGCAGGAATGCTCCCAGTACCCATCACACCTCCACTGCCCTGCTCCTGCTCCACTGCCACTCCAGCCCCAGCCCTCTCCTCTGCTCCTCTGCTTCTGCTGCCCTCACATCTCTTCTTTTCCAATGGCCCCAGGAGCTCCAGGTTTTCAGGTCCCCAAAACGCTCTGTTCTAATTCCACATTTCCTCTGGAAAGCCATTTTTACTTGCAAGCCAGAAATATTAGTCAGCAAACTATACAGTGCAAGGCTAATGAGAACTAGATCGATTCATGAGAAGTTACCTGCTCAGCAATTTTTTTTTTTTCAAACATAAGTCTATTGGATTCCAGCTTTTTCTCCCCAGTCCCAATACACTGCCCATTCCGTGAGTGAAGTGTATAAGGGATAGCTGCAATTGCTACCTGATCCATATATTCTTAAAGCCTCTTTCCAGCTCCAGAATGGCTGACTCAATTTTTGTCATTTTTTTATTAAAGAGAAATCCCCTATAGGCAGCTGGATGGATATTTCCTTTGGGATCCCAGCCTGTGTTCCAGGGTAAGAGCCAGCACGAAACAGCCACTATAAACCCTCTGAAAAACACAAGCCCCTCATCGATGTGACAGATATGCCACTATAATGAAAGTCTTTGGCAACAGACATTATGCAGCCAAAATATTCTATTTTGGGCTGCAGCATTGATCAGATCCTGACATCACACATGAACGAGCTTGGGCTTGCTGGCTGTGGAAGCTGCTGTTAATTATCATGGAAAAAAAACACCTCATTTGTCTGATGAGACACCAGTGCCTGCCAGGCCCACCTGGATCCCCCTCCTGACCCAGCCCAAGGGTTTGTCCCTGCCCAGGGCTCGTGTTCTTTGCTGCCAGACAGGAAAGATTAAAACACGAGTGAACCTTGAGTTTCCAGTGAGCTGCCCAGTGCAGAGACCTGGCACTCTCAGGACAGGAAAACGAGACTCAGCCTTGCCTTCGCTCTGCTGGGATTGTGGGAGCTGGGGGAGGTTCAAACAGCCAAAGAAAGGGTGGTAAAACTATCATGGCAAAATTATTCTGATAAAATCATCAGGGTAGAGCCAGCTCGTGGCCCTGAGCCTTGCGACGCCGCACCTCTCCAGGAGGAATTTCCCAGCCTTTCCATTTTCCCATCACAAAGAACCAGGAAGGTTTTCGGTCTGTTCCATTTTCCCATCACAAAGAACCAGGAAGGTTTTCGGTCTGTTCCCTCATCTGCAGAGGAGCTGTTTCCATTTACATCAACTTTCCTGGCCAGGACCAGAGACGGGGCAGCTTGGGACAGCAAACCCTCCCTGGGTTCCATAAGGAGGGCTGGGGTCATGCAGGGATGGACACACAGAGTTGATCCCAGGGTTTGAAACACAGCCCTGCCCCGCCCTGGGGTTACATAAACCAGCGCAGCTCTGACGGGGATCGGCCGCGACAGCCGCTGACTTCGCTGAGGAAAATCAGATTTTCCTGGATTTTACCCCCGAGTCCCTCCCAGATAACAAGCTGGAGGAAGCACAATGGCATCTTGTATTCTGTGTGTGCACAATTAACCAAGTTCCTCATGAAATTTCAGCTGCCAATCACTTCTGCAGACAAAGACAATGGCACCGGTGAAGGTGATGTGCTCGGAGGGTAATTAATGCCCAAGTGTAATTAAGGACAGAGCAGGGCCTGCAGCTTTAAAAGGACAAAGCAGAAGGGACAAAATGCCCAGCTGGCCCCCAGGATCCCATCGGATCATTCCTCCAGTTACAGAAATCCTGGTTTTGCTTAGAAAAAATAAGAGCTTTTCTCCACCAGCACCTGAAGCCCATTCCCACACCTGCCCCAGACATTCCTGGGAAAACATCAGACTCTCAGGAGCAGGCATCGTTTGCAACTAGAATTATCAAATCCTAGAATGGTTTGGGTGGGAAGGGATCCTTAAATCCCATCCAGTGCCACCCCTGCCATGGCAGGGACACCTCCCACTGTCCCAGGCTGCTCCCAGCCCTGTCCAGCCTGGCCCTGGGCACTGCCAGGGATCCAGGGGCAGCCACAGCTGCTCTGGGCACCTGTGCCAGGGCCTGCCCACCCTGCCAGGAACAATTCCTGCCCTATAACTCACCTGTCCCTGCACTCTGGAAGGAAACACACTTCCAAATGATTTATTTTCTGAGGAGGAAGGAGCTGATCTCCAGGATCTGGGCAGAAGAGCTGGCACATCTCCTGCCAGCACTGCTCACCTGGCTTGTGCCCCCGCACCCTCTGGCATCCCGACACAACCCACGCAGGCACACACGCCGCTGGGTGACACGTTCAGTAAGGATTCACCTCATTTTTAATTCTTCATTTTTATTTTCCAGGAGTGCCAGCGTTCCACACGCTGCCGGAGCTGTCAGAGCACCGGGGCCGTTCCCTCTGCCATCCCAGCCTGCTCAGCCCAGCACAAGGACTCACAGATTTGGTGTCCCTCAGTCCCAGCGAACGCCCTCCCGCGCGGAGCTCGCGTGCTCCCAGCCCGCTGCCCTTCACGCTCCTCTTCCTCACTGAGCAGAGGAGCTCTGGCAGGCCCAGGGCCCCTGCAGGGCCGTGCTGCTCCCTCCTGCTCCCGCCCCGGGCACGCAGCCTGCGCTGCTTCAGGTGGGGCTGTGCTTCGGTGACAGCTCCAGAAATGCTCCAGTGTGGATTCCTTCCTGTGCTGACCAGGGATGGTGGGTTTGCCTTTCTCCTGGGCCTGGGCAGCAGCTGGCAGAGCTCTGCTGGCGTGGGCTGCAGCACAGGAAAATGTCTCTTGTGGTGACAAAGGTGCCACATAAATTAGATTTTAGAGAGTAACCAAATGCCACAGTGGGTGTAACACTGATGGGAATACAAGGGGAGAACCCACAAATCAGGATAGATTTTTCTGAGTTCTGAAGCTTCCAATAGGCTGGTAGGAACCACCAAAAGTCAGTAACTACTAATCCTGTCAGAGGAGGGCATTTGGCCCCAACTTGGAGCCACCTGGTCTCGTGGGAGGTGACCCAGTCCACAGTAAGGGTTTGGAACAAGATGAACTTTCAGGTCCCTTCCACCCCAAACCGTTTAATGATTCTATGATTCAGTGATCCCTTCCAGTCATCCCCCAGCCCTGGCATGGCAAACTCTGGCCCAAGGCAACCACAGTATCCATCAGAACCTGCTGCCATCTCCTGTGCTGTGCAAGAGCCACAGTCCCTGCAGACTCTCACTCTGGACACGTCGGCCTCACAGCAATTCCAGGTCATCAATGCTCCCCTACTGCTGGAATAATTTACCCTGGAAATATTTCAGAGAAAAGAATTTGACCAGAAACCTTCATATTTGCAGAAGCATCTCCAGAGCTTGCTGTAACCAAACAATAATTGGGTTTTCTGCCCACAAACAAGTGGCTGATGGCAGTGGCAGCATTCAGGGCTCTGCCACAGTCTGTTCCCCATAAAACCGATGGCAAATAAACCCCAGCACTTCCCCCACAGCCAACCCTTGATTGACTTGTTCCCAGCCTCTCAGTGACACATGACACGAGACAAAAATAAGTGCAAGCCATCCTGGAACACGAAGGGCCCATGAAGGAGCCACCCCCTGAGCCAAGAGGCAAAACCCCGGCCCAGGGTGCCCAGAGCAGCTGTGGCTGCCCCTGGATCCCTGGCAGTGCCCAAGGCCAGGCTGGACAGGGCTGGAGCAGCCTGGGACAGTGGGAGGTGTCCCTGCCATGGCAGGGGTGGCACTGGATGGGCTTTAAGTCCCTCCCCACCCACAGCACTCCAGGATTCTGTGATGCCACACACCTGGAGAGGAGCCACCCCTGCATGAGCTGGGCAGGAGCTTCCACAGCCTGAGGGCACCTCCAGCAGGCCCTGCCCACCGCCCCTGCTGTCATCTCTGTGAGGGTCTTGCTCCCCACACACTCCTTGTCCACTCCACACACGGCTTCCAGCAGGAGCCAGCTGTGAGGGCTCAGTGACCAAACATGTGCTGGGTCAGAGAGGGATCTCAGGAGGTTCCTGTGCCCCTGGTCCTGCACAGGGCAAACCAAGGCACGGTGTGAGCCCTGGCGCCGGCAGCACGTGGCCATCGACGTCACCCCCGTGTCCACGGTCCCGCTGGGCTCCCAGAGGCTGACTCAAAAATTAAAAATAAGTGGGCTGCTCACGGCACTTTCAGCATTCCCCAGACGCCTCCAAAAAAGCCTCCTGCTGCACATTACCTAATTCTGACATGACAGAAGGAGCAAGTTCCTTTTTCCTGGTGCTGTGGTACACATCCCTCTCCAGCGGCATCTCTGTGTGTGTGCACGAGCGTGAGACTCTACATCTCTATCTGACTCTGTGTCTATATTTGCCTTCAGCATCTTCCACGGGAAAGTGATAAGCAAAGTAGTTCTGTCAGGAAATTGGCTCCTGAGAGGGGAATAGCCGGCGGGTTCACAGCAGGTGACGTTGTAAAACAGGTATGAAAAGTGAACAGAAAACAGACATTTCGGCTGGCGGAGAAAGAGCAGCAATAGAAATATTTTCCACGGGTTTGCAAAACAACTTGGGGTTTTGCTCCCACTGAAATGTGAGTGAATATGGTCCCTCATTTTCAGTGGACGTTTAGTGGATGTTTTCCTCAGCTGCCTTCTGTATCTTTTGGACATAAATTTAAGAGGAAAAGGAGATGAAATGCTCTGCTTTGATGGCTGTTTTCCCTTCAAGCTCATTGTGTATTTCAGGCAGTTTCCTCCCGAGCCTACAGAACCGAGTGTATGCAAATGCCGGAGCCAGGGGCGAAGGAGCTGCCCCGCCAGCGCAACTCACAGAGCCACAGCTGAGCCACAGCGATGGTTTCTGCTGCAAACACATTTCCTCACATGTGGGGAGGCTATGAATAAAAACATGCCTTTGAACAGCCAACAGAAAAGCTGTGGTGACGCTCTCAGCCTCGCTGGGACCCGCAGGCCGGAGCACCCCGAGCCCGCTGCCCCAGCCTGGGGCTTCCCCCTGCCGCTGCTCGGGGGCTCTGCCCGGCCGAGACATCGAGGGATGCTCGGAGCGCCCGAGCCGGTGCTGGCCGTCAGCCGGGGACCCTCGGCCCGGGACCCTCAGCCGGGGACCTCACCCCGGGACCCTCGGCCCGGGACGTCAGCCCTGGACCCTCACCCCTGGACCCTCAGCCGGGGACCCTCACCCCGGGACCTCAGCCCGGGACCCTCACCCCTGGACCTTCACCCCGGGACCCTCACCCCTGGACCCTCAGCCCGGGACCCTCACCCCGGGACCCACATCCCGCCACACGCCGCGTTTCTGACAATGGCTTTGGCCCCGCAGTCCGGCTCCGGCTGTGGAGGGAAGGGAGGGCTGTGGGACAGACAGACAGACAGACGGACAGACAGCCCCGGCTCGCACAGAGCTCCTGGTTTGTGGCACTCCCGGAGTGGCCCTGTCCCCCCAAAGCGCCCCCGTGCTCGGGGCTCCGGGCGGAGCCGGCCCTGCGGAAGCCGCGGACTCCTAACCTACTTCCCGGGAAAAGCAATTGGAAACTCTCCGAAGATAAAAAGATAATGAACAAATAACCTTCACTGCCACAAACGCCCAGCTCCCCTTTGTGCTGCTGGCTGATATTAATGATCCTGTCAGGGCTCCTAAAGAACTTCGTGCTCCAAGTGGGAAGCGGGGGGTTTGTCCCAGAGTGCAGTCAGGAGCTCGCTTTCATTTCTTCCCAGTCTTAGGCAGAAAGGTCTTACATTCTGCATCTAAGAAACCATATATTTATTTTCTCACATCTCCACGTTCCTGTCGTTCTACTGGGGTTTGAAACAAAACGCCACTGTCTTTTCAGGAAAACGCTTGATGCATCGAGCAACGGCAATTCATTAATTATTTCGAGCCTTTTATGCCACCACTGACACCACAGTGAAGAATTTAAAACATTTCCTCAGACAAGCAACTCACTCACAGCAAACCACAGCATCGCTGGGTGTTTGAGAGCACTGCTGGGTGTTTCAGGGCTCTTTTCATCCCCACACTGCGAGGAGCCTCGCCAGCAGCCTGCACCACGGAGCACGAGGGTGAAACTCAAATTAAACACACAGCTAGAGCAGCCCCTCAGCACGGAGATGAGCAAAGCGTCTTCAGGAATGGCTGCCCCTCTCTGTGAGCCCCCTCTCCCCGGGGACACCTCTGGGGACAGTGACACCCACTAACAGGGTCCCCACGGCCACAGGTGGCAGCCAGCACGTGCCCAGGGATGGGGCAGGGGTGGCACTGCTGCCTCCTCACACCCGATGGAGCCCACACGCAAACCACCACCTTTATTGCCCAAAGAGGCGCCTCTGTGGCCTGTGACACTGTTAAATATCAGCATTCCCAGCATTTCAGAGCCCAGCATTTTCCTGTCCAGGCAGCTGCTGCGTGTCCCTGGGTGTCCCTGGGTGCTGGCAGCGCTGAGGGCCCAGCCCTGCTCCCCAGACAGGGCCTGACCCACACAGCTGCTGGGATAACATCTTCCCCAGAGCCGCAAATACTGAAATTCACAAAAAAACCTCACGACAGAAAGTTCATGGAGGGGCCAACCCCACTGGCCTGGCTCACTGCCCCCCACTCCCTGTGTCTGTGGCACTTCTGTCCCCCAACAGCCCTCCAGTGATGAGTCCTCCAGGCTCCTCTGCCTGCTTGGATGGGCTGTTCAGGAGTGAAAATTCGGGGAAAAAAAGAGGAAGGATTCATCCCAGCTCAGACAATGAACTGCTCGTTCAGCATGGGAATATGAACAAAGCAAACCTTGGAAAATAAAATAAAGAAGGCTTTATTTAGAAGCAGAATGCTCAGGTATTATCTGGCAGCACCAAACCCCTACTCACACACCTTCATCAAGCACAGCCAGAGGTTAATTTTATGACAGATTTAACCAACGGCATTATCTGAAATGTAAATAAACCTTCTTTAAAATCAGCTCTGCCTCCAGCGTGGCTTCCTCCTCCCCAGCAGCGAGGCCAGCTGACCCGTCAGACAGGCCACGCTCCGGGGAGGGCACGGAGCCCATGCCCGTCCTGCTGCCAGGGGGGACACGCGGGCACAGCAGCAAAACCGCGGGCACAAACTTCAGCGGGGCGAGCCCGGCCCTGCTCCCGGCAAAACCACCGAGACACAAATCCCCAACAGGCGCAGAACCAGCCTGGCTGAGGAGACACTGGATCTCGGCGAGATGTGAAATCTCTGCGCTCGTGAGGGAATGACCTTCAAAACTCATTCAGCGCTCGCAGCCTGCGCGGTGACGGTTTCCTCACTTGCGAGACATTACACATTCCTGCGATGTTCTCCCTAATTTCGCACGGACTATAAATACTTGGCTTATAAGGCAGCATGAAAGCGAGCGAGAGCAAACATTTAAGTGGGGTAACCTTGCTTGCCGGGGTAGCAGGAGCAAATTCTCCATCCCTCGGGTCGCGCATGCTAAATACCAGGAATCCCTGTTTACTATGCTGCACATAAAATATCAACCGGAATATGGGACCGAGTAATATTTTCTCCTTAAAAAAACTGACATGCAAAATGACGACACCTTGTCAAATTGTCTTAAGGGCAGAAAATCCAGATTTTTCTGAACTGCTCTGCCCACACTTTCTCTCCTAAACTACGGTTTCCCATTTAATTTGTATTAAAAACAACCTCTGAGAGACGAATTAGTTTGGCTTATGCAAAATAAACTGGGCTGCTGCTCGAGCTGTTTACTGGGTCACACTTTACAACCCCCGGTGGGGGAGGCGAGCGGGGACCGGCGGCGTTACCGCCGTTCTTCAGTGGTATTTGCACAAATCACCCCATTTATCGATTCTAGACTGTTTAAGCCAAAATGACGGCGCCTCCCGTAGCCTGCAGCACCCTTGGTAACCGTCCTTTGGCATTACCACCAAAAGCAGGTTCGTGCCTGTAAATGGAAGGATGTTCGCCCCTCCTTGGCATCGCGGGGAAGGGAGAACCGGGGGCCCCCGAGGCTGGGCTGTGGGAGCTGTTGCTATTGACGTGTTGAGTCACCTTTACTCAAAACTCTGCCCCGAATTTTCCATCGCCCACGGGCTGGGCTGGGGCCAGCCGCCTCCAGCAGCAATCCCCACGCGCGCGGCTCCGCACAGGTTTTCGTGAGCTCCCTTGCAAGGATGATGCTGACGGCAGGAATGAAGCGCAGGAGCAGCCGGAGCCAGGGATGCTTCTCTCAGCCCCCGGTCACACGGTCCCGGTACCGGACTCGCTCCAGCGGAGCCCGGCAGTGCGTTTCCCTAGTTTTCAGCAATACGACACATCCCACGACATCTGCGCGCCGAGCGATGTCCCTCGCAGCCCTGGCAGCTCGGGGACAGCGGCTGAGGGGCGGCCGTGGGTGCCGGTCCCGGTC
>VWZP01001459.1:0-16528 GCA_013396995.1 Dicaeum eximium | reverse complement strand
TGCTGGTGCTGCTGGTGCTGCTGGTGCTAGTGCTGCTGGTGCTGCTGGTGCTGGTGCTGGTGCTGCTGCATCACATCACAAACGGCTTCAGAAGCAAATGGGTCCCCTGTGACCCAGAGATTGGTAACAGTGGCAAAATCAGGCTCTTACACCAATGTGAGTTTCACCATCAGCACAGAGCTTGTGTTTCTGCCAGGCTCCTCCACACTGGGAGATCCCCTGCTCTCCCACGAGCTCACTGGGAGCTTTGTAAAACCCCAGATTCACTGAGGTTGGAAAATCCATCCCAGCCCATGCAGTCCCAGCTGTGCCTGATCCCCACCCTGTCCCCAGCCCAGAGCTCTGAGTGCCACCTCCAGCCCTTCCTGGGACACCTGCAGGGATGGGCACTCCCAACCTCCCTGGGCAGTTCCAAGGCCTGGCCACCCTTTCCATGGGGAAATTCCTGCTGGTGTCACCCTGACCCTCCTCTGGCCCGGCCTGAGACCATTCCCCCTTGTTCCCTGGGAGCAGAGCCCGACCCCACCTGGCTATAGAGAATTAAAATAATTAGAATAATTGTACTAGGAGATGACAATCAGGCCCATAAGAGTTTTTTCCACCAGCCGCTGCCCCCTTGTCGCAGCTGTGCCGTGGCTGAGGCTGTCCCTGGGAGCCCAGAGCTGCTGGGCTCGGCCCCACTCGGGGGTCTGGAGGGGCAGCACCCCCGGGGAAGGGCTGGGGACCGTCCCCGGTGCTGGCCGGGGGCCAGGAAGGGCTGGCACAGACTTCCAGCCCCGCCACAGCCCCGCCAGTCCCGGCAGCTCTCAGAGCAGCAACGTGCCAAGGGAAAAGGCAGGGTTCCCATGGGAACGGAAAGTGCTGACATTTCCAAACTAAAAAAAGAAAGAAGCGGCAAAGTACGTGCTCAGCAGGACGCCGTGGACATGGCTGAGGGGGGATCTGGGTTGCCTTTCCCCTCTCCTGGGCTCCAAGGTGAGACACCTCCCAACCAGCTCACGGCAGAGCCCTGGCTCGGCTCAGAGCCACGAGGCAAAGTTCTGTTACCTGCTCTGGGTGTTTAATTCAGGCCAATTGCCTGCAAGATTAATTTTTGTGCGGAGATGTATTGTGCAGCCTTTACCTGAAGCCACATTAAAGGAGATGGAGCGTCCACGTGAAATCCTGCTGAGGCGTTTATCTCCCTCATGCAAAATGATTGAGATAAATAAGGCAAATTAAACTGCCATATCGTTGTAGCTAAATTATTTGTAATGGCACCATGAAATGTACTGGCTGCATGGTAATTAAGTGTCCTGGAGATTGGGGTGGAAGATGTTTAGCTCAGAGAGATGTTTCTCTCTCTGTCAGATCGAAGTGACGTTAGCAGCGGATGGGGACGCTGGCGTTGGACGCCCATTTCCCCAGCTCTGCCCCGCATCCAGCCGGTCCCTGACAGCCTGGCAGAGCTGCTGCCCTCCCAGCTCTTCTCTGGGGCACAGCCCTGCCATTTAAAACCGGGTTGTTTGCAGAATGAAGAAGAGAAGCTCGTGAAGATGCTGGTTGCTCACTCTGCTCACTCCCATGCATCCCCCAGCACGGAGCCTGGGAGGGCAGAGAGGAGAATCCCAGTCCAGGGGAGGGGTTGGGGTGCCTGGAAAGCAGCCTGGGGAAGGCAAGAGAAACAAAAAGGCTTTACCAAATGTTTCTGACAGACTGAACAGAAACAGCAAATTATTAATGTCATAGTTTAGGAATATCAAAAAGTGCCAGCTCGTGTGACCAGGGAGCAATTTCAAAGGGAAGGTCGTGCTGCCAGCTGGAAGAGTGACCTGCAGGGCCCAAAGGCTCCCAGGATGAGCTACCACTCACCCCACCTGAAAGTCTGAACACTGGGAAAAGCCACACCTAATGCCCTGGTGACCACAGCGGGATCTCGCAGGAAAAGGCAAAGAAAATTCGACTGAAATGTTCAAATTTTCCTTGGGGACTCACAGCACAGTTAAAGCTCAGACCCTAAGAGCTGTGGGGTCGGAATTCATGGCTCAGGGGCAGGGTTTCCAACCTGGAGTTGGAGAAGCAAATCCACTCCTCCTTCAGGAGGCTGAGGACAATCTGTTGAAGACAAGTTGTTGAAGGCAATCTGTTCTTACCGAGGCTTCCCAATGACAGAACATGCTCTCACTGACCGTGTTTGCTCCACCATTGCATGTGTATTGGAAAAAACAGGAATATAGCCAGGGCATGGGGATACATGTCAGCCACAGAGGCAGACTGCAAGTCCTGATTCATGTCTCCTAACTGCAGTATGAATATTTCATAACAAGGCCAAAAAACCCTATGCAAAACTATATGAAACTATTTTAAATTCCTCCACACAAAACCGGCCACAAAGGGGATTATGAAGGCAATTCCCCCCTTAACTGTGAAGATTCTGCTCCTCACAGTTTAATTTATACATAGAGTTTAGTTAATTAATAGAACTGTGCTATTTTAATGCACTTTCGGAGCACGTCATCCGTATTCTAACCACTGACCTTTTCCTAATGCCCTTCAGGCATCCAACAAATAGGTTACATCTGTTCCTTCCGAAGCGAGGCGAGCCTGGGACCAGCAGCTCTGCCTTTGGAGTGGCACAGCCTGGCCCTGCTGTCCAGCACAGCCTGTGAGGCACCACGGCAGCGGCCAGAGCCCTGGAGGGAGCCACGGGACCCTCCTGCTCCGGCCATGCCCTGCCAGGTCACCCTGCTGGGGGCACAGCTCCGGCACATCGTCCCCACCACGGCCTTTGCCTGTCCTGTCACCCTGGGGTGAGTGGGAACCCCAGGAGAGGCCTCCAGGGACCCCCCTGAAACCACTTCCTGAGATCTGCCAGGTGATGTATTTACTCCCACAAGGAGAAAATCCTTTCTTATTGCAGTTTTGTGGCTAAAGGCCCTGAAAGGCTGCCTGCTCTGACACGGGATGGAACTGAACCCTGACCTGCCACTGCTCATCACTCTCCACACGATGGCTGGAAAGGCACAGGAGCAGGAACAAACTCGAGATGCTCTCTTTCTTGTGTGGCCTTTTGTTTTGCAAAGAAAGCTCCTTTCACAGGGTTAGGATTATTTTTTCCCACTTTCACAGGTGCATCAAACCATTAATTGCAGTATAACAGAAATAGGCAATGGGAGAGGTTTGGTGCTCATCAGCTGAAGGAATGAAAGTATTTACCATACTTGGTATTACCGTTCACTCATGCTTGGATTTTTCTGACACCATTTATGAGCATTAAAAAGCCATGAAAAAATATGTCAAATAGAAGGGAAGTAAATCTGTTCTCATTTTTCACTGGAGATTGGAAATGCCTTGACTCTGCTTCCATGTCCATCTCAGCCAGCAGAGGAAAACTGGAGCCTGGAGATTCAGCCTGGAGTTCAAACCCTGGCATTGTCCTATCACCATCCAGGGCTGTTTACTGTGCTCCCAAACTAGGGAGGGACACACAGCCCAAGAGGCTGGGACAAACCTCGTCTGCAGGTCAGAGAGGAGGCTGGAGCACAGATTTACCCTCACGCACACAAACCCCACACATCCTGCAACTCTGACAAATTCCATAAATGTGCTGTGACACAATGGTTACATCTGGGAGCTATTTCTGTAAAAAGCACGGCGCTGATGTGACCCTGTCTGCTCCAGAAACACGCTGGGCTGATGCACACAGCATCCACAGGCCACCCCAAAACACCGTCCTTAAAAACAGCTGAGGCTCCAGCTGGGGTCACCAGAGCTGCAGGGCTCCTCCTGAGGCTCCAGAAGGGCTCTGGTTCCAGAGGTGATGCTCTGGTTTAGCCTGACTGGGATGGGGAATAAGATAAGCCTGGCCCAAGTCCTGTATAGCCCTTCCATTGCCTCTCTCATTGCTAAAGCAAGTCCTCATAAGGGCAGACATGCACTGGCAGACTGTGAAAGTCAAATGAATAGATGAATATGTATATAATAATTCATTTGAATGGATATATTCATTTTGTATAATAAATTGGGTATGTTATTTTGTATTTACTTTATTTTATATGAATATAAATGAATGTATTCACTTGCCAAGGAAGTCAGTGGGAATGAAGTGAGCTCACGGGATCAGGCCCATTAACAACAGCTTGGTGCTGTTTCCAGGAAATCACAGTGTTCAGACAGGAAAGGTGTTCAGCCATGAAAAATATGGATTTTCTTGCAAAGCTCATGCTCTGGGCAGTTCAGTTTGTCCATACTGGAGGTGCCCAGGTAAGAGAGACAGGAGCAGGACCTGGGGTGTGGGAGAAGCAGAATCTACAGGTTCAGGGAGAGGAGCCAGCAGGGAGGGCAGTCAGCAGGATTTGTCCCCAGGGGCTCTGCAATTTGATTTACCCTCTGTGTGGTGCAGTGCAGGCCTGTTCCCTCCAGGCAGGGCCAGCTCTGACCCAGCTCAGTGACTAAATAAAGTGCTTATTTCTGAGCACTCTGCTCAGCACTTTTCCAGATCACAGGTGAGGAGCTCAGCACTTGAGGGACAGGTCTGTAAGGACCAACCCGTAATAAATACAACACAGATGCTGGAGGCACAGGCAGGGTGACAAGAGGGCAGGTGACAGGCAGTGTCCCACGGGAGCCCTGCAGTGCCCCGGGCACAGCCCCAGCCTGAATCCAAGCTCAGAGCTGCCTCTGCTCTCCCCTCCCACAAGGCCTTGGCATCCTCAGTGGGCCACAGTAATTAAGCTGACATAGAAGAACACAACCTTTCTTCAAAGGGCTGGCAGATTGTTTGGGGATTTCTCCTGCAGCTGCACAGCTGCACTCGGGGGCAATATGAATACTGGAAAAGAAAAAAGGGAGAGGAAGGAGCAAGGAGAAATGGGGATGGCAGAAAGCGAGGAAGCACAGAGGAGTGGGATAGAGACAGCGTGCAGGAAAGATAAAACCAAGAGAGGAGGAAAATGTGTTGTGTTTGCACAGAGTGAAGCAGAGAAAGGCTGGATGGAGCATGCCCTGCCCTGCCCTGTGCCAACACAGGCCTGCAGAGGAACACAGCTGGCACCACTAGGCTGGGCTGGGCTGGGCTCTGAAGTCTCCACAAAGGCTGTGCCAAGGGCTGGAACGTGCAGATGCCCAGCTGTCCTCCCCAGCACCCTGCTCGTGGAAGAAACGATGCTGTCGGGCACGAGCAGCCCTTGCTGTGGCTCCAGTGAGAGCAGGCAGCTCCTGCCAGCACCCAGGGACACCACAGAGCCCGAGCTGAGTGGCACCCACCTCATCCCACCCCCCCCCACCCCACTGCTCTGCTCTGCTCCACATAGCACTGCAGTCAGTGAAAGAGTGCCAGGAGCTGTGCCTGCCTGCACAGGGAGCCAGGTGAGCAAAACAGATCCACTCCCATCCAGAGACCCACCAGCGTGTGCTGGGCTCACTGAATTACTCACATTTACCCACAGGTTTAGGACCATGGCTCGCTTTGTTTCCTCCATAACAAACACATTCCCAGAAAAACCTTTTCCTTCACAAAGAAGGAAAAAATCCTCCGAGGTAAGGAGCGATAGAGAGATAAGTCTGATTAGGAAGACAACTATTAATAGCAATTATGCTTTAATTACTGTGCCTAATTTTTTTGAAGCAGCAATTTCTAGCATGTCCTCTACCAAACAAAGAACTTAACACTTCTGACTCCATGTTCCACGAGCTGTACAGGAGAATGTGTGGTGGAATCCAGCAGATTCACTAGCAGCTGGATATAAAATGGCTTTGAGGATATTTACATCACCAGTGCCTGGAGCAGATGCCATGAGGAAGGCAGGAGTGGCTCTGTGTGGGCACAGCACGAGAGCACAAACAACCCCAACACCGCTCTTGTCTTGATGCCTGTTTCTCCAGGGCAAGGGAATTATGCTCCCTGGCTGCTGCCATAAAGCTGTGGGCATAAAAAAGGCACTGAGAAGGACATGAAATAGTCTAGACAGAAGGAGGCACTTCAATGGTGCTGGAAGGAAACAGGGCCATGGCTGGGAGCCACGGCTCAGACAGCGCTGATGTTCTGCTGCCCGGCAGTGCAGGCACTCAGCCCAGCCTAGCCCAGCTCAGCCCAGCTTAGCTCAGCCCGGCTTAGCTCAGCCCAACCTCGCCTACAGCCAAGAAGTCAAAAAACCCCAATTCCATTGATCCCTGTGGGTCATGGCCAGGTGCAGAATGAACCTGGAATGGTTTGGGTCAGAAGGGACCTTAAAGATCATTTCATTTCAACCCTCACTAATGTTTGCAGCAATTGTTAAGCTTTAGCTGTCCTGTGGGTAGGTACTAAAGGTGAGGATTCATTTGTGGGATGAACACAACTGTATTGTGACTGCAACTAAGTGGATGTAAAAGTCCCCATTGAGAAATCACATTTTCCTGCATAATCTCATATGTTCAGTACCACTTGGGAGCCTTTTCCCCACTGTCTTTGGGGTAAATGTTTTTGAAAGCAAACTTTAGTAGTGTTAATTTTTGAAAAATACTTAAGTATAACAAAAATACTTAAAATACTTAAGTATAACACTTAATACTTAATTTTTAAGTATAATACTTAAAAATACTTAAGTATATAATTTTTAAGTATAATACTTTAAAATACTTAAGTATAACAAAAGCAATTTGGTAAAACCTAGCTAGTAGTACATGCCACAGCACATGACAAAGGCTCTGGGGGGGGACCATGCAGGCAGCCAGATGGTGTGACTGCAACGCTTCATCCTGGGGAAAACTGGGCTAAAAATGTAGATCACTGTAACAGAGACAGTCTTGAGGTGCAGGCTTAAGAGGCTGCACTAAAACCATGTGAGGATGACCTTTGTGAAGAGGTCCCCAGGAACAATTACTCCTCTCTGGGTGTCTGCTGCTTGCTCCTCCCTTTATCCAGGCAGGTTGATGCCCTTGGTGGCTGTGTTGGCTGAAGACACCTGGAGCTCTCACAGACCCTGCACAGCCCTGCCTGCACACAGCCCTGCTGCAATCTTCACACAGCCTGAGTACTGGGCTGCTGTGAACTGAAGGGTTTGTTATTAAATCGCTCACTCTGGAGTAACTGAATTATCCAAGTTTTAGCTGAACCAATTAACTGATATAATACATGGCTCTTGCTCTCTTAGATGAGCAGAAGCATCTTGCTTTCTGCTCATGTCTCACTGTGAAAGTGATTTTTTAAAACACTTTAATCTAATTAACTCGTTGAGACTGAGAATCTGTTGAAGGTGCTCAGGTGATGAGAATGGGATTGTTGCTGTGTGTGGTGCTAAGCAGGGAGAGAAATCTCAGTGGGGATGAGGGGGTTTCGAAAAATGATGCTCTTAGGACAGTTCAAAGTACAGGAGGTCCTGCTGGGTGACCTGCTGTCCTGCTAAAATGCATCTGGAAAGGGAAAGCAATCAAGAAGAAGCACTTTCAGAGTGCACTGGCTGTGGTCTCCTCCAGAGAGCAAAGCTAAATAAAGCTAAATAAAGGGGTGCATGTGACTGGGACCTCAGAAATCCGGCTAAAACAGGGAAGCCAAGGATGCAATTCATGTGTCGAGGCGGGCCCAGCCCTTCCCCACCCCAAGCTCTTCCCCATGGAAATACAGCATTCTCCCCGTGGTTTCCCTGCTTGGCAGTGATGCAGCACAAAGGCAGTGTCCTGACCATGCTGCCCACACAGGTGCTCCAAACTGGCACTGGAGCGTGCCCAACGTGCAGCTCGATGCTGCAGAGCTCTGCAGGAGCAGGGAGCAGCATCCCCGGGAGCCCAGAGTGAGCCATCCCCACCTTGCATTGCTTGGCACAGAAAGCTCAGCAGTGCAGACATGGACGGGCTCCCTGAACCCACCAGCCCTCGGATCCTGGAGCGGGCACGCCTGGAGGCAGCACTGCACACAGAAGGGAAGGGATTGTGCTCACCCACCAGGCCAGGTGATAAGGAACGTGCTCCGAGGTGCTAAAGAGCACCTGTATTGAATTATTACACCTGTAAATTATCTTCCAGGGTTTCTATCTAGAAATGAATCAGAGGGAAGCATCACGGATTAATTCTGGTTGGCCCTCGCAGTGTGACTATTAATGTTATTGTAAAATACAGGATGAAGTATTATGAATGATACTCTAAATGAAACAAATAAAACAAGATGCAGATTAAGTTACACATTTGCCACTAATGTTTGCAAACATGATCTTCCAACCTTCACACTTTGGCTGATTTTAAATTAGGACAAAATAACGGTTTTCTTCTTTTCCTTCTCGTGGCATTTGAGCTCCTGTGGCTGCACAATGACACTGGTCAGAGCAGATTGCCTGGAGCAGCCTGGCTGACACTGCTGGTGAGGACAAGGGGCCATCGATGGAGGCCAGCCCAAGGTTTTGGAGGACACACACACACGTGTGATTCCCTGGAACACCCGTGACAGAGATACAGACAATCTGAAGTGGCACTGAGGCTCTAAGCCCACAAGCTTCCACCCCAGCCCACAGAATAATGGAATCATGGAATGGTTTGGGTGAAAAGGGACCTTAAAAGTTCATCTCATTCCACCCTCTGCCATGCACAGGGACACCTTCCATGAGATATGTCCTCAGAGGTGACTTCACGCCCGCTCAGTCCTGTCCCACCCAGTGCCTTGCAGAGGGGGAGAGGAAAGAGGAAAGGAGAGGCATGAGGGGTGGTCATGCCAAATGCAGATGGAATTTTCGCTCCCCTGGGATTTGGAGACTCTGTCTGGATGCAGGGATGAGATGAGGGCATTGAGGGCATCTCAGTCTCTCAGCTGCTGCATAAGCAGATTAACTTTACGTGCAGCTGATCCATGGAGAAATGGATCGGCAGGAGTCCCTGACAGAGACAGATTTCTGCCCGACTCACATTCTGCTTGCTCACAGCAAACACACTGCGTGATGTTATTTACGTGACCTCTCTTCTCTTCTCTTCTCCGACTTGCATCACTTCCCTGCTCAACCTCCAGCCTGGGTCGCAGCCATCCCATTAAATCAGGCCCATCACCGAAGAGCCCTGACAACCACTCCCCTTCCTGATCTCTCTGTTCCCACAGGAATGCTCGTGATGCCAACCGCTATCCTGAGGAGAAAGCATCTAGAAGGCAGAAAAGGAAACCAATTGCTGTGAAAAGCTCCATCACCGTGGTCTGGTTGACAAGGTTGGGTTTGGTCACAGGGTGGACTCAGTGGTCTTGGAGGTCTTTTCCAAACTCAGAGGTCCTGGGATTCTGTGAGACTGCGATGTCCCGAGAGGGAAAGCAGATGTTCCCTGTGCCTGCCCAGCCCGCTCTCCCTCTCCCAGAGCCCCACACCACAGCAGCACTCCCAAGGACACCCCGGGATGAGCAGCCTGGCTGCCTCCCAGCTATTTCCTTTCTCATTCCCATGCAGGGCAGCAGCTCCCCGTGGTAATGGATTGTCTTTGGTGCCCTCCTGACGCTCTGGGAGGTTTGAGTCAGCTCCCCCTGAGCTGCCCAGAGGAGTAGCTCTGCCCAGGCTCATGGAAATTTCCTGCAGCATTCCGCAGAGTTACGCTGGGCTCGCACCATGGAAGTGGGAGCACAATTGACCCCCTTGTTCTGCACGTCTTGGCTCCAAGGCCCTCATTAGACTGAGCATTAGAAAAAATCCAGTGACGGGAGTGAAGCAATTTGGCACTTAGAGAACAACAAAAATTCTGTAGTGGGTGTGTGGCAGAGGACAAAGAGCAAAGGCAAGAAAGGGAAGAAGCACAGTCAGAGGGACAAGGAAATACACATTTTCTCTGGAAGCATTGCTTAAATTATTTGTAACCTAATTTAGCACAGCAAAGCCTGTTCAGTTTTTGAGTGCCCTGGATGGACACAGTACTTCAGGCCAGCTCTGACTTCCAAGGACACAAGTGCTTCTCTGGGCATAATGGAACCATTTGCTCTTGAAAACCTATCCTGTTTCTGCCCTGTGTCAGCTTTTCCTTAAGCTGGCTCAATATTCCCTTTGCCTTTGTGGGAGCATCTACTCAACGTCTGCTTCCATTTCCTTTGAGGCTGGAGCCCAGGATTTCACTGCAGTGATTCGTGGCTAACAGACCTGGAGTGGGCTTGGGAATTCACCCAGCCCACACTAAAGTACACAGCTGGTGTACACACTGTCCTGCTGAGGAAGGACCCAGCACAACCAGGTGTTTTGGCTTCTGTAAACCATGTCCCTGATCCACACCAGCACTGGACTGGGAGGCTGCCCAGGATGTCTCCTTTTGTCCCTCCTGTGCCCTGCACAGGCTGTCTGAGCTCTCAGCATTCTCTGGAATTCACGGAAGTCCCAGAGAAGATGATTCCTGTTGATGTGATGAGCATAATGGGAGCGGGGCTGGGTTCAGCTCCTTGCTGGAGAGTCCATAAATATCAACTGTTCAACGGCTGCTGTTTCACTGGCACCTAAATTGAATTAGAAATGCACACTTTATATATAATTGAAACTATGCTAATGCACAATGCACACAGAGAGCTCTCCTAGCTCTCAGCTCAATCTGCTGCTTTTCCTACACTGAAATTCCTCTAGAGCAATAAAGGAAATCTGCCCAAATTGTGACCAGGAGTTTACCAACCAAATCCTGGGGGTCTACTCTGAAGGCAGGAAAAACCACAGGAGATTCTCAAGAATGATAAAAAGTGCTTTTCAATCCAGGTGTTGCAATAATGATTTGTTCTCTTATTTTGTTAAGGACAAAGGAAGGAGCTCTTAAAATATACTTGGGAATACAAAAGCATGCTCCAAGCTCGTGTCAGGGTTTGACACACACACCAACTATCTCTGATGCTCAATTTGTGGCTTTCTTAGTCTGCAAGAAAAAAGCCCAAAAACCACCCAGGCCAGGAATCATAACTGTGACCTAACCAGCAGGCACGAACAGCACAGGGAATTGGGCTATTGAGACAGTGGATTCCTGCACTCACGTACAGAAATCATCATCACTTCCTTGCAACAAATTACTCGGCCTTTTAGAGCTCTTCCCACAGAATTGCCATTCCCAATTGTCTCCTGGAGCAAGTGCTAAACAGCAGCAGTTTACATACATTTGTGTGTAAGCTGGGAAAAGCAGAAGAATCAGCTGGGCTCCAGCACCGCTCCTCACGGCCCAGTGAGCTCTCATTGAATCTCTCAATCCTTAATAAGCATTTGGCCTTAATTGCTGATTTTATCGTAGCCCAGTACTTATGCCATAATTGATGAGCATTGTTTGCAGCAGAGTTTTACAGCTCTGCCTCGCTCCAGTGCCTGAGCAATTGGATCTGCCATTCCTCACCATGGCACGGCGGGGCCTGGCACCATCTGGTGCTGGGACACCCGGCTGGGGCAGGGCACGGCCCCAGATCATGGAATCACAGGATATCCTGATGTGGAGGGGACCCCAAGGATCACCGAATCCAACCCCTAAATCATCTCTGCGGGAAGCAGCCGGTGCTCAGCAACCAGAGTGAAGAATCCTCTCGCAGCTCCTGGTCAAACTGCCCTGGGTACAGCATGGGACCCTGGAGACAGGAATGTGGGGAGGGGGCCAGGCAAACCTTGCTCCAGCTTGACAACAGGCTAAGGCTATAAAATTCAGAATATTCTTGTCTCCTGCAGGCTTCCCGAGGACTCAGCAATGGAGCACCTCTCCTAAGAGGAAAGGCTGACTGGGTGAAGTGCATTTCCCAGCCAGTCCCACTGGCCTGAGCTCTGACCCCCAAAATATCCACCCTCTCCTCACGGAAACATTTCATCCCCGAGGAGCAGAGTCCCTCAGCATGACGAGCTTTGACTTGTACTTTAATGTGAGTTTGGGGATATTTAATTATTAAAACAAAAATACCAGTTCCCAGCTGTGAATCCAGAGCACAACCAGGACAAGGTGAGATTTTGTCCTGTGACACTGCACATGAACCTTCACACATTATGGCAAAACTGTTGGGGTTTTTGGTGGATGGAGCAGAAAATTCCCTGATGGAGCTGAGGATGCTTAAATGCCTTAAAATCTTGGCCTCAAGCTGTTATCAAATTTAGAATAGGCAGCAACATAAAACTGCCACCATCCCTACCAGTTCAGAAATCAATTATTTTAGCAGCACTCACATTATCAAATTAAGGTTTTTAAAAAGATGTTTTGTGCAGCCAATTCCCATTTATCAGAAAGTGCCTCAGAATAATACCATGCACCAGACAGAAGATTTTTTTCAATAAGGCATGTTTATTGGAGAATTGTCTACTACCTGTTTGACCCGTGAAATGTAGTTAACTTAGATCTACTGTATCTGGCACCGTGTGGCAGCTGGAGGCTTTATTACAAGGCAGTTTCAGCAACAAGAGCTGAGGAAGAGCTTCATTGTCCTGGGGAGAGTGAAAACACAGAGCCCCTGCCCTTGGAGTATCTGAATGTGATACTGTGACCATAATCACCTGAAGAAAGTGAGGCCAGACATACATGTTTAAACATTTTCTTTACATTTCAAGGGCGTGATCTGCAAATTGTATCATCCTGGGCTCTCTCTAATTCCCCAGAATAAATCCAGTAACAATCAGCACCACACAGACATACTTGGTGTGACTTCCAGAGCAATCCCATACACTCCTGGAGGCAATGGCTGTATTTGTGTTGCCTAAAAGAATGTTATAAAAATGCTTCCAACTAAGCTGTTCCAAAAATGTTATTGGCTGTAGTAGAGCCTCTGAAATCTGGCACAGCAACACCCCCTCAAGCTACAGAAGTCTTTCCTTTGTCCCAGGAAATCTCATGTATATTTAGCAGAGTTAAGTTTAAATTATTATTTTCCTCCTCTGCTTGTGCTCCCCAGCAACAAAGAAACAGTAATTGAGGTGGATGTTTTGTGAAACCACAACATGAGACAACAGAACCTCAACTCCCTGTGTTAAAACACGTCTGCACTCCAGCTGAGCTCCTTCCCAGCGCACATAACCTTTCCTTCCAGGAGCAGGGAACCACCACGAGCTTCCTGCCCCCCCCGGGGCCACGGCTACCTCATCTCCAGGGACAGTTTTCTTCTTGCCCCACTTCTTGTTCCCCAGGCCACCTTCTTCAGCAGCTGCTCCGAGGTCCTGGCTGCAGCTCTGCTCCTCTGCAGCTCATCTCTTCCCAGGGAAATCCACAGCAATGCCTTCCCCTTCCTGCAGCCACTCCTGCTTGAGGGAAAAGGGGAATTTTGATCCCCCCACACCCACTCTGGGCATTCCCAGCCTGGTTTGCATCCCCAGGAGCTCCGTGAGCCCTGAGCTGTCAGCTCCTCTCTGAATCTCAAACAAAACCATTCCCAGTGCACCATTCGCTCTTCATTCCCTCACAGACACTTCCCTGCAAGAATCACTCCAAAATCAATGCTTCGCCTCTTCAGTGATTATCCACAATAACCTGTGGGAGCTCCTGCCAGCAGCTGTGGCTTTATCCTTGCTGGAAATGTCATTTGCTGTTACAGGAATTCCACCAGCCCCTCGGAGCTGCTACTAAAAATGAAAACAAACCTTCTTCCGTGGAATACTATTGAGAGAAAGCACCTTTTTCCAAAATGCCAGACTGCACTGAGCCTCCCCAGCTGCTCCCCAGGAACAGATGTGCTCCCTGCTCCCGGCCTGGGATGCAGCTTCAATCACAATTCCCTGGATACAGCTCTGCTCTTTGGGCTGTCATTGGGTGAGCCAGTCCCAGATGTTCCCGGGTTTGTTTTCATAAAGCAACATGTTCCAGGAGATTGATTCTGATACCTCCCTCCAAAGCACTTATTCTCACTAAGATTTCCAAAGCTCAGGTGCCCGTAAATAAACACAACCCCGTTTCAGCTGCAAACCCAGTTCTGACTCCATTCAAGTCCTTCTCCAGCTGCTCAAGAGCCATCTTCACCCTTCAGAGATTCAGCAAACATTTTCCTGAGAAGCCAACGGGCCTTACTTGGCTTCTGCAGCACAAGTTACACTTAAATAGAGATGGGAATGAGATTCCCTCAGAGCACTGAGGCCCACTCGTAGGTACTCATCGAATGTGCTGAAATGGAATTATTTTTACCTTTCTTCCTGCGAGTGAGCACCCACAGTGCTCCAGACACAGCTCTGGGGTGAGGAGCTCCTGGGCACTCGGCAGGACAACAGCACTTTAAGCATCAACCTCACCCGCCAGTGCAACAATCACATTCCAATAAAACACCCCTCCAATGCCATCCCCCTGCTAGAGCTGTTCTCCTACTAAAACCAGAGTTTTACAAATCTCCATGGAAATGCTGCTCATTTGGACAGTTGCTTGGCATACCAACAGATGGAGTATGTTAATCAGTTTTTAAGGATATGCTAAAAGTCTGGGATAATTTGAGTTCTGTGTTCAGAATGTTTGTAAAAAACCACAAACTTGTAATAGATTTAAAAAAAGGTTTATTCTGCTACAGTGGAAGGAAACGGAATCCTAGAATCTTTAATCAGAGGCTATTAAAATCACCAATTTTCTGTAATGCTGAATAGATTATTAAATCAGACGGTCTTCTTATCTTTGAGTTAAATTATGCACAAAAAATAAATATGGCTAAATTTATCTTTCATTTAAAAGCCTGCTCTGGATTCTGAAGGGATCAAAATACTTGGCTGGAACAACACCTCATATTTTTTTATTGCTTTAACTGATAAAACTGCCATGGCAGTAACAATACAACACTGGTTCTAAAAATTCCACGTGTGGGGCTCCTAAACTTTCCAACCTCACAGCATGAAAAAAAAAAATAAAAAGGAAGCAAATAATCAGCAGTTCCTTCGCAAAGTGGAATGTCTGAAGGGAAGAAGAAAATCAAATGTATATGATGGATTTCATCAGCAAAACCAAGCCAGGAGGATGCCCTGTCCTAGGCTGTGACACGACAAGGGTTGAAGCAGCAGTTTTTGAGGTTCTTTTGCGTGTTTTCTCTGCTGATAAGGCTCTCATGCTGCTGCTTACACGCCTCTGCAGCACCACCAGTCCTGAGCATTCTTCCTTGGAAAATGTTAACACCTTCCAGAACCACTGTAATTTTATATTATCAAACTTCTGCACATTTTTATGACATCTTGGTAACGCTAACAGAAAAGTAATTAAATTACATCAGTTTTTCTTCTCTCTGAGGTAGGAAAAAGGTCCATAAATGCTGGCTGGGTCACTTCTTCTTGACTACATTAGTGGATATAAGAGTTTGCTGTTTCACTACTATTTTGTTAAATAACCTTTGTGTATATTAATCTGGTTAGTGGCAGACATGGAAAAGACGCATGGAAAGATCTGGAAGGTGTTGATACAACACCAAATAAATTTTCTTCTTTGTGTCCTTCACTTTCTCCATGATTAGTACAGGGATTAAGGCTTAGTTCTTGTGCTTGCCCTGTCTCAGGATGAAACACCTCGAGTGCTGCAGGGCGTGATCTCCCCACTCACACCAGATCGTGGGCAGAGGAGCCAAAGATCAGCCAAGATCTTGTCAGAGGCTGAGCTGAACATGCCATGGGATACATTATTCCAACACACGGGGTAAGATTACAGCCAGGGAGAGGCAGCAGGAACACCTTTCCAAGCAGGAAAAGAACAGACTAGGGCAGGATCACAGGGTGCAGAACGCAGATGGAATTAAATGGCAAATTAATTGGAAAAAGAGAACTCCCTGGTATTGTCTCAGTTCTCAGATACGCAAAGGAAACCACAAAAAAATGTGCAGGGGCCAGTTCTGACCCTGAACTCTGAGGAGCTGGGAAATCAAACAAATTCCAACAGGAACAGCTGAAACAGGAGAGGGGCAAACACCACTGAGCACTACGTGGCGAGATTTTTGAGCTGAGCCTTACAGGTTAGGACAAAACCAAAGTGTGTGAAACCCAGGTATAGATTAAATAAACCCAGGTATAGTTCTGAGCTCAAATCTGCCACATTTATATTGTATTTCCGTTATTTAGACAAACATTTCCTGGCTCGCAGCAGTCAGGCTGGCACAGAGTAAGCACAGCCAGAAGGAATAAGCTGAACAGGTCAGACTTAAACCCTGGAACTATCCAGCTTCACAAGGAGGAAAAATTCGCAACGCTGGATTTGGAATGTGAATCTGCACTGCCATCTGCAGAGAGCAGGCTGGCAAATTAATGGGCCATCGTCGTAGCAGCAATTAAATTGTCAAAGTGCAAATATTGGTATGTAAAGTATGGAATCAGGTGGGAAGGAGAAAGATGTGACACCATCGTCAGAGCTGACAATTCTGCACATTGTATGCTGTGTCTCAGGAGGGTATTTTATACTTTATTTCTTAAATATTGTTCTTTTTGCTTCCTTTAGGAGGAAAACTGATCCCCTTCTGTTTCTCCCACATTCTCCCCACACCATTTGCAGCTGGAGGTGCTGGGATTGTGCTCAGAAGCTCACTGTGACCCTCTGCTGCCCGAGGCGCTTGGTCACAGCAGTGCAGCAGAACTGTTCCTAAATCCCATCACAGGGAGCAAAGCCAAGCCCAAAGTCTCTGTGTGGGTGAATACCTGCTCACCTGACTTTGCTGGGACCTCTCTCCTCTCACACCAAACCC